>JACXGI010020733.1:0-10844 GCA_016801175.1 Esox masquinongy | reverse complement strand
GTGTGTGTGTGTGTGTGTGTGTGTTGGTGGGTCAGTCAACAGTCAGAGATGAACCTGCTACATCCATCCAGGACCTTGAGGGAAGTGGATTCAGACACACCTGCCATCTACACTCAGTTTCCATTATGCTTCATACAATAAAGTACAGAGGGGCTGTAGGCTGTGCTGTGACCCGACACGGTCTCCTCTCCAGTTATCTGGACAGCTCTGTGCCCTCCTACTGAGGGCCTCATATGGATCCCCTCACCGGGGTTCTCCCCAGTACGGTACAGAACAGGGAGTCAGGGAGCCCTACTAAAACACACTGCTCCAACTGGAGGTTCTCCACCGCTGTTCTCCTCACTCTACCTTATACACCCTCTCTCTCACCTTCTCTGAAACTTTTCACTAAATAAAACGATCCATCTCCCTCTACCTCCGCCTCAGTCTGTTCGATACTACTGCCTAGGGTCTGGGCTGCGTGGGCAGCCTGGATGGACTGCCGTCCGGCCCAGTGGCACGGAGCCATTCCTCTGATGGGAATGAGATGCAGACGGGCACTGACATATGTACAGATCTAAGTACATTACATGGTTGCCTGACAGGGCCTTGAGAGAAGCCAAACAGGCTGCTGGACAATGAACTAACAGCGGCTATGGGAAACACTCCCCTCCATTCCAGTCAGGTACACGTTTTTGTATGGCGGCACCGTGTATATGGAACAGATACAGAGACTCTGGCTCACTGCTTTCTGTTGTTAGCTCTTAGCTCCACACCTCAGGTCCCCTCCATCCCTCTTCCTGGCTCGAGGCAGAAGGGGGGAACTATAGATCCGTAGTTAAGGCCTTAATTAAATTCTTTAAATCACAGCAGACTTCCTTCTGTGTCCTGGGGGACTGAAGCGGCTGGGTGGGGTATGAGGTGGGGATAATTAAGGGAAACCAGCTCCAGTGTCTCCTCTGGTGAAGCCCTGAAGTCCTGAGAGGAGGAAGCCCGTCTGCTGTTGAGCTACTGCCTAGAGGGGGGCTCTCCACAGGACCAGACCCTCTGTTGAACAGCACCCAGATGTTCAATATGAACAATGAACCTTATGAACAACATGCCACTTGTAGGGCTACTGACAAACAGGGGTTAACAACTACAGAACTTGGTAGTTTTCAACATTTCAAACAGGTAGAGGAGACTACATAACTTTAAAACGTACAAGTAAAATGAATAGAAGAGCTATTAATATTCATTGTAGAGTTCAATTATATGTAGCATAACATAAATAACTAGCATATCTTCTAAACTAAATCTCTACGATAGTAATTATTTTACACCTCGAGGTGAAATGGTTCGGATAAGAGAAAAAAAACCTCTCCAATTATAGAAATATTGATCTTAATTATTTGACTAAACATTATCTTGAAAATGCAGAAATATGTTATTCATCTAAATGGTTATAAATCCTCATAAAAATGTCAAATAAAAGCTGTCCAGCTTCTGTAAAGTTGGTCTTCAGTCCCCGGTTCCATCCCATCAGAACAACAAGTATTTCAAATCCACCCGTCGTCTCACTTTCTCCGCTCCTATACATCAAACTTTTGCCTTGGTATGTCTTGTGTAATTTTCTGCTCAATAAATTGTCCATGAGCTGTGTGGTGTTATACGTGCGCTGTCTGGTTATGTGCCACTATTGTGATGTGTGTGTGTGTGTGTGTGTGTGTGTGTGTGTGTAGACCATGTGTCAGGCTCAGGAAGAGCTTACGTGGTATGTGTTCTGTCCTGAGACATCATCTGCTTGTCTATAGATGGATCATGTGGTTTGTGGGAATGTGTGGCCTTTATCTAGTAAATGGTGGCGTAGCAACTGAGACTTAAAGCTCTGGACAGCAGCCGTCATTTGGACTGTGTCTGTGTGTACTTGATTGCGTGGAACTCTGCCAGTGTATTTCTGTGTGCGCGCGTGCGCGTGCGCGCATGTGTGTCCTTGAGCTGTCCGTGAGTCCTGAAGCTCATTAGCGAGGCTAGGATTTATCCTGTCTCTCCCCAGTCCACAGGCTTCTTCTACCGACAAACATTTGCAGGTCGGCTTCTGTCATGGAAAACATATCTCCAAAATGTTCTTCGCTTTCCAACAAGGGTAAATCTGATCCAATGGTGGAGACATTTTCAGAAACAAAATCTGGTTACCCAATATTGGTAGGTACAACATTTAACGGATCAGAGTCTAATGTGATCTCACAACCCTTCCCTGTTGGCCAGAGGCACCAATCCTCTCACCATCACTTCAGGCCATCTTGGTGTCATTGTCTCAAGCCAGAGCTAAAACAGGCTGCTGTAATTCATTTTTTGAGGGAATGAACCGACACTAGATGAAGCGGTGTGTCACTGTGAGGAGAACTTCAATGGTTTCTCTAATTGGGCCACTCTGAGTCTAGGCTTATTAATCAAATCACTTGCCTACATTCTTAGGATTGACTGCATGGCCTGAGAGTGAACCGCACAGAGCAAATCTTCTAAAGATGCCATATTTAATGCCAAAAAAAAAAGAAGACTTTAATTTTGTGTGATGACATCCGCTTTAACTAAAGTTCAATTAGATGGGAGAGTAATTTCCTGCTTGCCATTTTATCAGGGGGAAAGGGGAATTCTAAAAGACATACATCAAATGGAGCTATTATTCCCTGAGGAGGCAGACTAGTGTTTAATTATGATAGTTAATTCATCAGGCTTGGCATTGGGCCTTGCTGGCCCTGCTCTCTGGCCCCATAACAAATGCTCCATTGAAAAGCGGCGCAGTGCGGCTAACGTGACGCCGACTCTCCACGTTTGACGTTGAAAGCTGGGATCCGTCATTTCAACAGTAAGAAAGCAGCCTGTTGAGGGATGTTCAAGAGGAATGTAACTACTCTCCCATTCATTTAAATAGCTATATGAAAGCAAGGCCTGACAATACAAGATATCTAATTAGTATAAACCATGTTTTGAGGCTATATAGTGCTTTTTTACATTAATTTTGATTTCAAAAGTGGAAATTAAGCACATTTATTTTGACATAGAAACTAAGCATTGAAAGTTTCAGCATTACATTGTAATATGAAAATATAAGATAAACAAATAATAGAGATATGATACTAGATTTTAATATTTAGAAAATATATTTAATTTAAAATACCTTAAATTTAATCAACTATTTAATGTTGTTGCCACATTTTATTAGGCCTAATTGTTTCATTTAAGCAACATCACAGCCCAAACCATGCACAATTAATTATGCTTACAGGAGGCAGGCTTGAGTCTATCCAGTTCAACAGAAACTCAAGTCTCTTTGCATTTCCTTGAATTCCAAATGTTAAAGCAGTTAATGCCCCCCGCCCCCAACCAATTACTTATTCATGATTTCAGGATGTGGTGTTTCACAACAACAACTACTTTATAACTATCTATCTGTGCCTGTCCAACACATTATCATTTGGTGAATAAATAAGCAATCTGCCGAGCACAAGGATAGATGCTGAGTCTTATTTTTATTTCTGATGTGTATTATTATTTTTGTTAGTATAAAGTAAAGTGGGTACTTGTGTATAAAAATAAAAGGAACAAATAGATCCTGGATATGGAAAAAATCTGCCCATATTAAACTGGTTAAATTTAGAATTACAAGAACGTCACATTTAACACTTGCGTAGGCTTCAAATACAGCCTCAGCATTACTCATGAGGCTATTCTGACGAGAAAAGAAGAATCTTGCATAATGAAGCCGGAAATCAATCATAGTTAACCTTTTAAAGAAACGGAACAAACGAATATGTATGCCGGCGTGTTTCTGAACGACATGATGCACAGCAAGGGTTGGTCGTTCCACAACAGAAGCCGTGCTGTCACTAGCATCATAAGGAGCAGAGTGAGGGGGTTGAAGGCCATTACCCTTTGTGCTGCTTCTCACCACCCCACTGGCCAGAGTGAATAACACAATGACTCACAACGCAGTGGCCTTCCATTACATTTGACTCCATGTTCCTTACTGGGAGAAACAGTAAATAATCATTCATTTTCATGGCCTGGCAAAGACACTCAGTGAGGTTTCTCGTGACACAACGCGGAGATTAGTTCATCGGAGCTTGTCTTAATGTCACCACACATTTGGTCAATCAAATAAATAGTAGTAGTTGGTTGATATTGAATCTTATTGCTTCAAAAACAAGGTATTCCATATGGTGCTATAATAAAAATAAGAAGACATCTTTCACAATGTCTGTTCAGTACAGGAAGGACAAATTCACAACGATCATCCCCTCCACAGCCTCCATATCAGTTAAAGGAAAACAAGACATACCAGGCGCAAGCTATCTTGGTAGAGACTTATTTAGAAAACAATACAGGCCTAGTTTTTTTCCTCGAGATAAAGGAAAGATAAAAGATACAAAAACTATATCAGTGACTAGGCTTGCAAGAAACCTGGCTTTGAGATTCCTGGAATCATGAGGGAATTAGAACAGAACCATACAGTGACATTGTGCTACGTACGAGAATGCAGAAAACACACAACGGTGTGTCCCTGACCAAGCAACACGTTACGCACACACACCTCTAACAATTTCCCAGTTAATTGAATTTAGGCAGGTTAAGTCAAGTTAAACTAATGTCAGGCTTCGGCTGCAATGAAAATGTGATTTTTTTCCCCCCCAGAATCCTTTATCTCTCATGTGGTCCTAATGAAAGGGAACAGGAAGGGGTGCCAAGAGGAGATAAGCTGGAGGAAATGGGTTCAGAGGAAACATTTCAGCGTTGGACTGAGGGCCGAGTTCATCAGCCAGCTCCCTGCCAGTCCGGGGGTTAGTGAAGAGTGGAGGGAAGCCGGAAGACACAATGAACAGATAGAAAGTGGGAAGTGTTGTCAGCTTCCTCAGCAAACCAAAGAAGAGTGCACACAACCGTCCCACCTAAGAGCTAGCATAAATAATGAAAGAAAACCAAGTCTGATGTTGATTCAAGAGAAATTCCTCCATGGTACTGCGGACTGAAGACGCCTCCTGTCACCGCCGAGTCAAACAGAGTCCATAGAACTTTTCTGAACTTGATACCAGAGGAACTACTAGTGACAGCAAATGTGTGGTGCATTTGCCACAGAACTTATCAATCACATGTGGCCTCTTGATTTACTTATAAATTCATAAAATAATTCATGAAAGGAACGTGGATCTTCAGACTGATATGTCTCATGATTTGTCACCCCGTGCACAGTGCCTCTGACCTTCATATCACAATGCTTATGCAGGCTCTGTGTGTCTTGACCAATCAGGTTCATGGAAATTGCAGGCCATGCGAGAAGGCCCCAGCCCAGATTGCTCAAGGCCACTTCCCATTTTCTTCCAGTGTACTATTTATTAATCAAGCGTGATAAAACATCACTTTTGACAGGCCCGAGCAAAAACTCTGAAATAAATGGAGCAGCCTACAAATAAAAATTTGAAATATGACATGCTGCATTCTTACTACGATACTATGACTGTATTAGTATACACAGGAATTAATCAAAGAAAATAACAGATGTACATACAGGACTACATGAATCAAACCTGTATACAGCAAGCTCAGCCCTGTGGGTTCTATTAATCAATCTGGTTGCTTTCGGTGTGTACGACAGACCCCCTGTTATTTTTCAAAAAAATGTACAAGGTTGCTGAAGTTTGACACTGTTTTCTGCCCATGGCCAGGAGTGAAAAAAATCTATGTTACCTGATTAGAATATATAGAATATTCATTGCCTATGGGTCACTTTTAAAAAACAGATTCATCGTTATATACAGTACCGTAAATACACTGCATTTCATTGTACTGTACTCGTACTGTTCAATGACAAAGTTGAATCTAATAATCTTACCTAAAAGGTCCAGAGTTTTACTTGGTTAAGTTACCTAATCAAGAAAAACTATGGACATCTGTCTTTTTTGACGGGGCTTAGAAACAGCTCTGTTACCTGAGGTGCACCATTCTGAGTTACACAATAATGATAGACCTGTTTGTAGGGTTAAAGGTGCACTCCAGTCACATTATCGCCATCTCAAATGTTTTTTCCAGCAACTACAAAAAAAAAACACCTGGCAAACAAATAAATGTTTTTCAAAAACAATTTAGTGTGCCAACCGATTGTAGCCTGCTAAAACAGAGTGCAGTGCATTCCCTGTCACAAAGCCCCGCAGGAGCATTTCAATAGAGTGATGATAACTGGAGTGCACCTTTAAAGGAATGGACAGTCCAAAGGGTTTGAAGGGATGAAACGTCAGTGGGAGGGGGCTAGACTATAAGAACATGAAAGGGTTCCAAAAGGGTATTACGCTGTCCCCATAGGGGAACCCTTTATGGTTCCTGGAAGAACCACTTTGGTTCCAAATTATACCCTTTTGGATTCCATGTATACTCCACAGTAAGAAAGAGATAGGATCAGAAGAAGCTTTTCAGTGCAGGGTTTTAGGTTAAATAGTTATTTTATGTTTACAGTACACTGAAGGCCTCTTCTGATCCTGTCTGTCTGTCTGGTACACCTACAGCAGACACCAGATGATCTCCCATTACTGTCTAAACCTCAGTTACAGTGCAAATGTCATTGGCAGGTTCACACTGTTCAGCGTTTCCCTAGAACAAATACTCTCACCAAAATAAAATAAAAATGTTTTATCAAGGCTTGTGTACATTTGTAATTGCTCTGAGGTTTCAAATGAATGACTTCAGTGGATTAGAAACTGTATCATAAAAGTAATTGTCTTCCCTTTGAATTTCAGAAAGGAGAAAATAACAGATCCAAAGGTTTCAACAGGAATAATTAAGAAGTGTTTGATTCAATGTAAAGGAATCTAGTCACGAAGCACAAATATTTTACCACTGCCTCCTTGATAAAAGCTTTAAGTTCAGTAGTGTTACATAGAAGTAAAAACACAATCCTTTACGTTTCAAACTGCTAATTAATTCTAAACCCTCTGGTGTTGATTTTTTTGATGACTCCCCAGTTACATCTTCATTTTAAATATTTTAGTCAAGAAGGATGAATGTAAAGGCCAACAAACAAACACGCAGAGTACAGAAGACATGAATCTAGTCCGTTTTAATGACGTGCACTGGAGTCTTGTTACCTGGCCGGTCATAGGAGAACCATCAGGCTTCTGTCACCAGGGACCAGAGGGACCTCTCAACAACATAGCCATGCACTAGGATGAATCAGTGAGCTCCCAGCCGCTTTCACTGTCTATAAACAACAATGAATGGCTTCAGTGAACGCTCAAAGACAGCTACGCAATAGGCCATTTCATGGTCACAGTGATGTGCACGGTCAGGTTCAACTGGAGGTCCACAAAAGGGAGGATGACAGAGGAAAAGAAGAATAAAAGTAAAGGACTATGGGCCAAGAGAAAAGGGTAGACAGAATAAAAGAGAAAAAAGGAGAGAGAGGACGTGTTTTCACAAAGCTCGCACGGGTTGCCAGCCTGGCTTTATCTGGGCCAAGGTTGTGGCCGGCTGCTCTGAGTAATTAAAAGCAATTGTTTATGTATGCTCCCATCAGCCCTGGTTCCTTCCATCCTTAATACGCTGGATGTGCATATCGCAGAAGTAGCCTGAAAGCCTCCGTATCAGACCCACCTCCTCATTAAAAACACTAATAGCGTGAACCTTCACCGTGTCACTCTGCTCTGCATGACCAGGGCTTCACTATCTACCTCAGCAGACTACAGCAATTAACGTCAGAATCTGAGGTGAGCTCACTCTTCTGAGGGGACTGACGATGTCGAGCGGGGGTTTAGAAATTCTGTAGCTTTCATCTGTGTTGAAAAGGGCAGGAAATATCCTTCCCGATACGCAGATTTGAAAACCTATTTAACTGTTTAACACAAAGGATCTGAGCTAATTGCAACATGATGACTAGTATGTTTGCTGACGTGTCAGTGATCTTGTTTCTGTTTAAGACCAAACGGTTGCCAGACAACAAGGACGTAAACTAGGAGATAAATATTGAATCCCATCAGTGTTAAAGAGTGACTGAACGCACTGACTCTTTTTTTTGTTTCACTCATTAAAGGGGTGGTTCAAAGGGTTGTACGTCTTTTCCTCCATTCAGTTCCCTTGACTTAAACTCTTGGGAATGATATTCTAAAACCTTCAAAGTCACTTGGCTCAAACACCAGTGTTCTCTGTGTGGAAAAGGGGAAAACTGCCTGTGTCTGTATGACTTCCTGTCGGCACAGAACAGTAATAACCCCATTGAAAGGAGCTGGTCTCTCAGCTAGAGGAAGAGGGTCACAGGTTGTCCTTTGGATCTTTTCCAAGATGGCAAAAGCAATGTACCTGGGTGCAGGGCAGTGAATTTGATGGTTTTGCTTCATGACCAGTTTCTGGTCAAGTGTCATAGTTTGGCAGCTAAAGTATTTACACTGTATATTTCATCTCTCCAATTAGCATGTGATGGAATAGTATAAAAGTTCAAACATTTATGAAAAATCAATATTGGCATGTCTCCCTTTACTTGATGGAGAAGGTGGGAAGTTTAGCGTTACACCCTGACTAAACCAGTTACACGTAAGGAGCTATCATAGTGCCCAAGATTGATATTCTGTCTCCACCAGACAAGTAAAAAACATAGATAACTCGCTGTTGCTGTCCTTTTTACTTTAAATACACAGTCTGTTTATTTTGCTAGATCTTTGTAAAATGTTGACTCAAGAGTCATTAAAAAAAATTTGTGATACTCTACTCTAAGGATTAAACCACAGACAACATGGAAGCAAGATGGTGTTTAATTAGTTATCTTTGACTAATCTCTGCTTGTTTTTTAATGCCCCATGTGGGTTAGTATGCTTGGTAAAACCAATGAGTAATAGGGAGAGGTAGGAGGCAGCGAGGCAGGGAGAGGTAGGAGGCAGCACATCAAGTGCCTCAAATTAAACAAAGTTCACTTTTAGCACCTGGCAATGGAAATGGCACAGCCAATTAGGGGATTTACCATCAGAATGCCAGCTTGAAAAACACATGAGGCTGCTGGCTTGGTTGGTGGCCATTAGGCCTATGGTGTGTTTTTGAGTATATAGTTTAGGCATGCCTTTTTGTATTTTTTTTCTGTTTGTCACCGTACACTCTAAAAAGAAAAGGTTGGAGTACTCTTGACTTTGAAACTGTAGAACCCCTATAAGTTCTCAAGTAAAAATGTCAAATGGTATTTTAAAAATCTATTTACACTTTGTTACTAAAACAACCATATGAACAACCTACCCTCTCAAAAATCTATTCCAAAAGGTTTTTCAAATGGTTCTTAAAGGAACCTTCAGAAAAAGGGTTCTTTAAAGGGTTCTTGGGACAATCTACAGGGGTTTCAATATGAAAAACAGTTTCAACGTGAAAAGCCCCTTAAAGCACCTTTTTTTTTCCAGTGTATGAACGCGCCACTCCGCTTTGGCTAGCCGGCCCAAGGGAATATAGTAGGAATCTGTCTCCTGGGTTCATGCCTCCAGCACCAAGTCTCATACACTGATTCCTCAAACATTGTAGAGGCACATCTTCGTTAAAGTTACAGACCATGTAGCCAGACATAAGACCCCAAGACATGGCAAGTGTAGCAAAAACAGCTATTGGCTTCACAACATACAGGAGAAAACAGTTTACACTCAAAAACTTCCCAGAAGGACCCCTTTAAGCCTTAACAAGCGTCAGCAAAATAAATTAATGAGAAACAGAGCGAAGGGGGTCGGCCAGACATAATGTCCAACAAGGAAATGAGTCACAAACTAGCCAAGAGGATTTTGACAGCACACAGCGTCGGCCTTGTTAGCCGTTACGCTAATGAGAGGGAATGAGTGGGAGGGCTAACCTGTCTCTGTCTCCGGCTAACAAACAACACCGCTGACTGACAATGTATGGAGGTGCTGCCTACTGCTACGTATCTGTTCTTGTAGTCTAGAGATGGGAAACAGATTATGCCAGCTCTGCATTAACTTGCATTCTCTGGCAAACCTATTCCCTTTTCCCATATCAAAAAGCAATCCAGTTTGCTCGCTTCTATGCTTCAGCATCTCCATATCAGAAATTACATCAGCGTTGAGGTCTGCTGAGCTCTGAGCCAACCCAGTTATGGTTCAATGGCGCGGGTAAATTCATAATTGCCACCAATCTGTTGAGGTCCCTGGGGGCCCCTGGGTAGGTGAGGGCCAGACGTAGGCGGCCATCAGTCCTCTGGGACCTTGGGTTCCGGGAGAGCAGCAGCTCCAACCACCATGTGGTGATGGATACAGGAAGGCGTAAGTAGAGGAAATTAATTTGTTACACCAACCCGCATGGCCATCTCCATGACAACCAGGATTTTAATTAATATCTGACAAACTGGGCCGTGGTCTAGCCAGGGAAATATCTGGACAATGTATTCACGTGGTCCCCCACAATTTAATGGGGAGAGTACTTGACTTCAGCCGTTCAGTGAAATGACACAAGATATCTTTCAACCTCCTTGCTGTGTGTAGGTATGTGAGAGAAGACAACGTAAAACATTTAAAGGTAAATAAATTTCTTTCATTTGGAAAGAAACATATGTTCAGTGTCTGTGGTATTTGTTGATGACTGACCCATGATCCACCCTGACGTCTCTCTCTGCTCTTGGATTTGCATTGAGCAGGAAGGCTGAGTGTGAGGGTGGTGTGTAAATAAGGACTGAGGAGGTAGAGCACGCTACACAGCCTGCAGCAGACAGGACATAACAGAGAAACTGGATGTTCTCATGGCTGAGGACAGCCACTAGCACCCCATTCCCCTCTCTACCTCCCCCTGTCCCCCTCTCTAACGCCCCCTGTCCCCCTCTCTACCGCCCCCTGTCCCCCTCTCCAACGCCCCCTGTCCCCCTCTCT
>JACXGI010020732.1:0-10845 GCA_016801175.1 Esox masquinongy | reverse complement strand
TATATATATATATATATATATATATATATATATATATTACATTTGTTGCAATATAATTAAATATATCATATGAGTAAGAATGGAACATTCCTGTGGAGAGACAATACCTGAAAGAACTGGCTGAAAGACGGAATAAATGACACTCACTTCACCTGGCTATACAACCAATCGGGAGAGACAGGGGGTGTTGCCAGGGAAACAGATAAAACAGGTGGGACAGGTGAGTGCCGACATAGAGCAAGGGCAAAGAGTCAACAGGTAATGGAAGTCATTGGGTAGAGAGGAGAGTAGAGAGCTTTGCTTTGGGAGCAGAAACACCAAAAAGACAAAAGCAGATAATTATTACCTGATTTCTTATAATACAAATGGAAATGGAGGAAAATTAAAACGTGAGAAGATCAACTTGAACATTTTAAAATATCCTGACACCAGGAAAGAACAGGGGACTTTTTCCATATTTGATCTAAAGGACAGGACCAAATCAACCCAACCATAGACAGTAAGCAACACAGAAGGAGGTGAGAGAGACCGGAGACTTACAGACCATGACATCCTTTGAATCTCAGGGCCAGTCTCCTCCTCGCTGTGGCCCCCAGTTCCCCAGCCTGGGCCAGGAGCCTCCGGAGCTCAGCATGTACAGTGACTGCTACTACCCTCCTCCATCGCTCCCCAGCCCCCAGCGCACCGCCCCAAACTCTTACGACATCTCGGACTACACCACCTCTTCTCCCAACCCTTACTTGTGGTTCAACGGTTCCGGAATCAACGCTCCCCCATACCTGGCAACCACAGGGCCCCCAGGTAACCCCGGGCCCCCATTCGTCCCACAGCATTATGGGATGCAGAGGCCCTACTTGGGTCCAGGAGGGGCTGGGGGCCCTGGCGGGGAGCTAAGCTGGTTCTCTCTTCCCTCACAGGAAGACCTGATGAAGCTTGTCCGCCCGCCCTACTCCTACTCAGCCCTCATTGCTATGGCTATTCACGGTGCCCCAGAGAGGCGGTTGACGCTAAGTCAGATCTACCAATATGTGGCCGATAATTTTCCATTCTACAACAAGAGCAAGGCTGGCTGGCAGAACTCCATCAGACACAACCTGTCACTCAACGACTGTTTTAAGAAGGTACCTCGAGACGAGGATGACCCTGGTAAGAGTGTGACTTTATTTTGTCTTTTTAAATTTTTATTAAGAAGCTCACATTTTTGTCATTTAACGTAAGACATGACAGTATTTAACTGTTAAAGTATTCAGAATCGAACCCAGAACAATATCTGTCATGACAAAGTACTTTTGTCTTAAAGGAGGACTTTTTCAACTATATGTTAGATGATTCCTAATATGGAGAGTATTCTGTGGGCTAAGAGAAACTGTATGTGGTTCAGTTTTTAAAAATCGTCACGGACTTTAGCTAACTTGACCAGTAGCTAAATTTCAATACATTTAATCAGGGCTTTTGAGTAAAAAAGTAACATTGTTCTTTAATCTTTTGTGATGTGTACTTTAGAATTTATGTGTTTTTAAATTAGTCATTGCCTTCTGCCTTTGCAATGTAATAGTAACAGAACCCAGTATATAATTTGTGTTATCAATGTCAGTATATGACACAAAGTAACCCATTATGCCAACCCCAAACACATTCTAACCTACCCCCAACTCTCTCTTTCTCTTTTGTAGGTAAGGGTAACTACTGGACACTGGACCCAAACTGTGAGAAGATGTTTGACAATGGAAACTTCCGTCGTAAGAGGAAGAGGAAGTCTGAATCTATGACAGGAGGAGAGGGGGGGTCAGGTGGACCGGAGTCAGGGGACCCCAATGACCGGGGGAGCCCCCAACCCCACAGCATTTCAGGGATCGACATGTCCGCTACGCCGGAGAGAATCCCTTCTCCTTCCACCTCAGGTACCAACCCTTGCCTAAGCAGCTTTCTGTCTGAGATGTCTGGTGTGGCACCTTCGGGACCCAATGAGATCGGAGGAGATTCGCTTAACAGGGCCCTGCCCATAACCCTGACCCTGGAGGGGAACCAGAGGCCTACACAACCTGGGAGTTTTGGTAGTTACTCCCCCAGCTCGGGTACTTCAGAGTGGGCTTCCCAGCTGCCACCTCCCCCTGCAGTTTCTTCCTCGCCCACCCACTCTTCCCTAGGTTACAGCAGCCCCATGCTCGGCCAGTACAATGGGCATTTTTACCCTGGCTTAGGCTCAGCGGGCCTTCTGTACCCAAGGGAGGGCACAGAGGTCTGAACAGACTGGGAAGAAAGAGAAAAACATCTAAAGACACTAAAGTGAAAGAAATTGATCTCTTTGTGAAACTGAACAGTCAACCATCACGTTTTACTTTTACGTTTGAGTTATTTAGCAGACACTTGTATCGAGAACGACTTAACGCGACAAACTCACACACACACACACACACACACACACACACATACACACACAAACACACACACACACACATGCACACAGTAGTCAGTTAGTGCTGACAGAGCAAGGGTGCAGTAGCATGTGACAGCTAGATGAGCAGGACCTGGTTCCCATGAGAAAATCTGAGTCAGCTGTTATGATGCTACACAAACATACACACACTAAAAGACCTTTAGATCAGATGGATCAGATAGTATTTTCTATCTATAACAAAATAAGGAATCAGGAATCAGTCAATAATTACTGACAGTTTGAATTTGTATTTTTTTGTATCTAATGTGTTTATTTTATTGTGTGCTAAAATGTATACATTTTTATGAGTGCTTGGGTCTAAAATATGTGCTTAAAATTATGCAATTTTTATGGTATTCGTTCATCTTTTTGGTTCATACCAACATGGTCAGATGTTTGTTTTTGATAAAGCATAATAAAATACAGTGTCTTGTTCTCTACTGTGTCTTGTTAAGCTTAATTTACTCTGAAATAAAAATCTCAGCAGCTCCAAATCAGTCTTTCCCACATGACAGGAGACTCTTTGTACCCTCTAAATGCTCAATTGTTTTTTTATCTACCTGTTGCTGCTGAATTTACCATCCCTTCATGTTTCTGGTACGATACTCTGACTTTAACGGTACATCAGATAGAAAATTATACATTAGAACAAAAACATTCTAAAATTAATGTTTTGTAGGTTCATTTATGATGTAGACACGATTTGATAGTACATCACTGACATCGTTGGTGACGATGCCAGTGAGAGTTCCTCCTCTGGGGAGCCTAACAACCAGTTATCAGAGTTTGACTGTGGCCTTATTTGCTCTGCATGGCCCGGTACCCTGAATGGACATTCCCATTAAAATCTACTGTTACCACGCATCAAAACATACTGAAGTTATAAAACACTTGGCCACTGGTTTGAATGCCCTGTCTGTCTCCTCAGGTCACAGGCTACAGTATGTTTTTTTTGGTATGTTTGTTGAAATAGCTGCAGGTCTTTTTTATTTTGGCCGTTTAATCTTAGATGATCAGAAATATGAAGAAAGGATGTGGGCTAGAGATGCCGGTTACATTATCAGATCGATGAAATCCGAGCAGCGTGTGATCAATGTGAAGGAAGAGAGAAAGTCAACAGACATGAAAAAGGTTTAGCCTACAGTTTATGAAGTGCTTATAGATTCTAAATCCATGATCAACACATGCACAGCATCTTCTGGATCATTAGCGAGATATACAATGTTCTCTAAAGGTCAGACAAAAGAGAGCTATGCAGCCAGTCCAATAAAACAGCAGCCTGGCTAGTTTTATAATGTAGGTGGTGGCGTTATAAAACAAACCAAATCTTTATGAAAGAGGGTTAACAATGCCATTCTCCCTGTGGAAAAAGAACTCTCCTAAATAAACACAGGTAGTAAAAAATCCCCGTCATAGGAACGATGATCAGTGAAACAGGTAAACTTGCCTGTCAGGGAAACTCGATCCTATCGTATGATGATGATATACCAATGGACGGACGGTTAACTGATAATCTGTGAGAACCCCCCCCCCCACATCTTTTCTCACACTATACCCTCCCACGTTCTCTACATCCTGCTGACTGGACAAGATTGAGATTTGGAGAGGGAGGGAGAGAGGGTGTTGACTGTTGAGGTGAGAGGGTTGAGGGATTTTCCTTTGTGTAAATTGTTTCCAAATGTAAGAAATAGAGCCTGCTAGCCAGATTAGGAAGGGTTTTGAAAAATCCCACACTAAAACCAAGTATGGTACTGTAGCAGTTTATAACAACTCCACATAATTAAACAGGTTCTAAGAAATATGCAATCCAATTGGCTGAAATGGGGTTTCAAGCAGAAGAAATCTCTGTTTTCACACCCTAATAACGTTTAGCCAAGGTGAACTTGCCAGCTAGCAACAGGATTCATTGGCCAAAGAGTTCTATTTTCATGTTATTTGACTAAAGCACCAGTTCCAAACCAAGTGCTAATGAGTTTACATTTGTCCGGTGACGTGACAATATTACTAGATTGAGGCGCAGTGGATACTATTGATATGAGATATATTATCACATCGTAACCTAGATGATAACTACACTACATTTCACACAGAACATGGAGACACATGGCTTTTTTTTGATTGCTGCAATTCAATTCAATAGAAAGGGACTATAATGTTTGAGCATGGCCATAACTAAATAAATAATAAGTGTAATAAGAATCAAAAGGGTATAAAACTTGCGACAAGCATTTTAATAATAATAATAAAATACAACCACTGTAACCAAATTTGCAAAATGTAAAACATTTCAAATAAAATCTGATTTTAATACTATGTAAAGCACCAAAAGGTTTTCACCAAACCTTTTTTCATCCCTAATTTACAAATTTTATTTTGAATAAAGAATGTATCAGTTATGTAAGATTTGTACACTGGTTGTAGAAAGGTTAATGATTGTAATGCAATTGTACAACCCTGTTTCCAGAAAAGTTGGGACACTGGGTAAAATGCAATTAAAAACAGAATGCAGTGATGTACAAATCATTTAATCCCTATACTTACTTCAAAATAGTACAAAGACAACTTATCAAATGGTGAACTAGAGAAATTGTATTGTTTTTGGAAAAACACATGCCCATTTTGAATTTTATCCTAGCAACACATTTCAAAAAAGTTGGGACAGGGCATGTTCATTATTGTGTTGCATTGCCTCTTCTTTCAATTACAATCAATCAATCAATCAAATTTATTTATAAAGCCCTTTTTACAACAGGAGTTTTTTTTTTTTGTCGTATTTTTTTTCATAATGCGCCAAATGTTTTCAATGGATGACAGGTCTGGACTGCAGACAGGCCTGTTTAGCACCCGGACACTTTTACTAGGGAGCCATGCTGTTGTAATACGTGCAGAATGTGGTTTGGCATTGTCTTGCTGAAATAAGCAAGGCCTTCCCTAAAAAACACGTTGTCTGGATGGCAGCATATGTTGCTCCAAAACCTGTATACAGTTGTGCTCGAAAGTTTGCATACCCTTGGAGAATTGGTAATATGGGTACCATTTGTATAGAAAGCATGAGTGAGCAGGCAGAAATCATCATTTGGGTGATTTCTGTTATCATTATGATTTAAAAAGGAGCCAAACAACTATGTGATGATAAATGGCTTCATATGATCACTATCCTTAAATACAAGACAGTTTTTTTGCATGATCAGTCATATTTTAAAAATCAATGCCAAAATTTCACAATTTCTGCCAGGGTATGCAAATTTATGAGCACAACTCTATATTGTTCAGCATTAATGCATTAACGCCTTCACAGATGTAGGCATTAATGCATTAAGGCCTTCACAGATGTTGGCATTAATGCATTAACGCCTTCACAGACATAGGCATTAATGCATTCACAGATGTACAAGTCACCCATGCCGCTAATGCACGCCCATACCATCACTAATGTTGGCTTTTGAACTGTGCAGTGATAACAAGCCGGATGTTCCTCTCCTTTTTAGCCCTGAGGATGCGGCATCCATGATTCCTAAAAATAATTTAAAATTTTGATTTGTCAGACCATAGAGACAATTTTACACTTCACCTCAGTCCATATTAAATGAGCTCTGGCCCAGAGAACGCGGAGGTGTTTCTGGATCTTGTTTAAATATGGTTTCTTCTTTGCCTGGTAGCGTTTTAACTTGCATTTGTGAATGTAGCAACGCACTGTGTTCACAGAATATTTTTTTGGAAGTGTTCCTGAGCCCATGCAGTGATTTCCACTACAGAATCGTGTCTGTTTTTAATGCAGTGCCACCTGAGGGCCCAAAGATCACGGCCATCCAATATTGGTTTTTGGCCTTGACCCTTGTGTACAGAGATTTCTCCTGATTCTTTGAATCTTTTAATGATATTACGTACCATAGATTATGATCCCCAAACTCTTTAAATGTATATTTTCCATTTTACGTTGAGAAATGTTATTCTTATATTGTTGCACTATTTGCCCATGCAGTCATTCACAGATTGGTGAACCCTTCCCCATCTTTACTTCTGAAATACTCTTTTTATACCCAATCATGTTACTGACCTGTTGCCAATTAACCTAATTAGTTGCGAGATGTTCCACCAGATTCTTCTTTCGTATTACACAAGTTTTCCAGTCCTTAAAAAAGCTGTGTTGATGCCAGCAACACAGCTTTTTTAAATGTGTTGCTGGCATCAAATTCAAAGTGAGCATATATTTTTCAAGGAACAATAACATTTTTCAGTTTCAACACTTGATGTGTTGTCTTTGAACTATTTTCTATTGAATATAGGGTTTAAATGATTTGCACATCTGCATTATTTTTTTATTTCCATTTTACACAGCGTCCCAACTTCTTTGGAAATGGGGTTGTACCTTAACTGGTAACAGTGTTATGCTATATTGTTACAAATATAAATTCTATGTTTTGAATCCTTTCTTGTGCATTGCAGGTTTACTACTTGATGATGAGGGCATCTACTTACCTAATTAGTGAAGTGTTAAAGCCTTGGGTTTATAGCCTTTAGTTATGGTGTCTAGTTACAGTGTTTTGAATATAAGTGTATATTGTAGGAAAGGGCCTGCTGAAATGTACATTAGTTATTGGCTGCTGAGCAGCAGCTATGGCTCGAAAAAAAAAACTCTGACCAATTGCTTCACATCTACTTTATTATATTTGTCAACCAGCCACCGAAGTAATGGCTACATGAATATGCCACATATTGAAATAATGGGCGAAAGGGCTCAAAATGATCAAGGTGGTGAAACAAAGGTGGTGAGATCTTGGTATAGTGAAAACAGTGATGCATAAATGTTATGACTTGTTAAATAAAATGTCTTTCATTATGTTTCACTCATTTTCAACAAGGGTGCCAAGAATTATAAACAAACGTTATGTTACTAACGATAATTTTATTTTATAAATCATTACTAATCATTACTAAACCATTTAAAAGTTGTTTATATATGTGGGATTACCTAGGCTACTGACATTTACCAGGGTGGGAGAAACTATTTACAAATCCATTTTAAATGCTTTATTAGCTGTGGTTACTGTAAAGCGCCCCTCGCCTACCTCTCCTTCTTCTGTCTCCTCCTCTCATTCCCTCCACTCCCGCACCTCCATAATGCTGACTTAAAGTTCAAATGAGCAAGCACAGGTAGATTAATAGATAGTCCTTTATTGCAGGAATGGAATTTTTCTTGCGCACTAAAACAAGTTTGGTTATTGTACTACATTGGCACATATTTTGTACATTACCATATTCCTGATATGAACAGGTTAGAGCCACCTGTAGGCCTTTTTTCTTCTCAAGGTGACCCCGGAGAAAACCATGTTCGAAGATAAACGGACAAGACAATGATAAAGAAAGAAATGCAATTTAGGACAGTTATTGCGGTTTTTGTAGGTTTATGCCCGAAAACGTTCATGATATTATTTTATTACTTTTATTCAAATCCAGCAAAATATACAAAGCGACAAAATTAACGGAAAAATCCTTCTGAATACTTGAAAATCCGTTTGCAACCCGCCAAAAACATGGATGATACATTTCTATCTCTGGCACCCCTAGGCTTGTATTTACCCAGAAACAATGGCAGCATGACTGTTATTTGCACTGTACACAAAGGGAAGTAGTTGGTCTACTAACACACTGAGGCCCCTGGACCAGAACATCTATCAGAATAAACCTAATTACAACACAGTCTAAACAAAACTACAATACCTATTGGGAAACAGAAACGCAAGCGTAAAGCACAATCCACTGTTATCTTGCCCTAAATCAAACGGGACACCATGCCAAACTATTTGACCATAGTTACTGATCAAAACCTTCAAAAAATGTTGACAATGTGCAGGCTCAGTGAGCACAGCCTTTCCAGGGAGAAGATAACACAAAGGAAAACCTGGCTCCCAGTAGAGGAAATGCTGTGCAATCATGTTTCACCCCAGCAAAACTCAAGACAGCAGCATTTAATC
This sequence comes from Esox masquinongy, assembly GCA_016801175.1. NCBI lineage: Eukaryota > Metazoa > Chordata > Actinopteri > Esociformes > Esocidae > Esox > Esox masquinongy. The sequence goes on along the minus strand of JACXGI010020732.1, from coordinate 2,433 downwards.
ACACAATGTAAAAATGATAAAGCAATTTCAAATTAATATATTCTTTCATTTGAAAACATTCTTCCAGGTCTCGAAGACCTCACTGATTAGAATAACACAAGACATTGCTGCCTGTAGTTGCGCATTGTTACTATCCATCGTATGGTTATTTTTTAGACTATAATATTGTTGTTAATGATTATCCTGTTAGCAATCTTGACTGATATGATTATTTTAATGATTATGCAAGTGTTTAAATGTGTACATTGTTATGTTCAGGGGCGGACTTGCTGATTTGAAGCCCTAGGCGGAGGCCATTCTGAGTTCTGCTGGGCACGATCATGGCTACTCAATGGAACGAGGAGCTGTTTGGTGCCGGCTCTTTAAGTGAGCGAATCAGATTAGAATGAAAACACTAGCAAAAGAACATTTGAAATGCCGTTTACTACAAAAATCTTTGCACTGCCATGTAGTACAAGAAAAGGAGACAGAAATATTGATAAGTCTTTTACTTTTCTATTATTCTTTTATATTTGATAATGTTAATAATATCCATATATACAGTGTTGATTTTCTGGTCCCTTCAATGATCCTGTTTTGAGCTACAAGTGTGTGTATAATATGTGTCACTGTGTAAATACGATTACACCTCAATGTCTAATGCAACCCTGTTTCCAAAAAGTTGGGATGCTGTGTAAAATGCAAATATAAACAGAATACAATGATGTGCAAATCATTTATCCCTATATTTAATTAAAAATAATACAATGAGAACATATCAAATGTTGAAACTGAAAAATGTTATTGTGTCTTGAAAAATATTTGTCCACTTTGAATTTGTTGCCAGCAACACGTTTCAATAAAGTTGAGACAAGAAAAGACCGGAAAACTTGAGTAATGCTAAAAAACTAAACCGGGTAGAATATCACACAACTAATTAGGTCTATTGGCAACAGGTCAGTAACATGACTGGGTATCAAAAGATCATTCCAGAAAGGATGGCTCTGTGTGAATTATGGATGGGGAGGGGTTCACCACTCTATGAAAGACTGCATGGGCAAATAGTGCAACAGTTTAAGAATAAAGTTTCTCAATGTAAAATTGCGAAGATTTTGGGGATCTCATAATCTATGGTAGATTATGAGAATCAGGAGAAATCTCTGTATGCAAGGGACAAGGCCAAAAACCAATACTAGATGGTCATGATCATCGGGCCCTCAGGCGGCACTGCATTTAAAACAGACACAATTCTGTAGCGGAAATCACTGCATGTGCTCAAGAACACTTCAGGAAACCATTGTCTGTAAACACAGAACGTCGCTGCATCCACAAATGCAAGTTAAAACTCTACCATGCAAAGAAGAAACCATATATAAACAAGATCCAGAACCGCAGCCGTCTTTTCTGGGCCCGAGCTTATTTAAGATGGACCGAGGTGAAGTGGAAACCTGTACTGTGATTTAACAAATCAAAATTTTCATTTTTAGGGGGGAATCATGGTCTGGACGCCATGCAGTCCAGACCTGTTCCCAATTGAAAACATTTGCTGTGTTATGAAATGAAAAATACGACAAAGGAGACCCCGAACTGTTGAAATCCTATATCAAGCAACAATGGGAAAACATTTCACTTCCAAAACTATAGCAAATGGTCTCAGTTCCCAAAGGCTTACAGAGTATTGTTAAAAAAATAGGTGATTCAACACAGTGACAAACATGCCCCATGCAACTTATTTGAAACGTGTTGCTTGCAGCAAATTGAAAATGGGCATGAATTTTTCCAAAAACTATATAATTTCTCAGTTTCAACATTTGATATGTTGTCTATGTACTATTTTCAATTTAATAAAGGAATGAATGATTTGCATATTGCATTCTGTTTTTATTTACATTTTACACAGCGTCCCAACTTCTTTGGAAATGGGGTTATATATCCGCCATCGAACTGTGCGATCGCATCCGGTTTTATCTGTCTTAATGGGTAATTTGACCGAAAATCTATCACAGTCCTGTCTACAGTGAGGGAAAAAATTATTTGATCCCCTGCTGATTTTGTACGTTTGTCCACTGACAAAGAAATGATCAGTCTATAATTTTAATGGTAGGTTTATTTGAACAGTGAGAGAGAATAACAACAAAAAAAATCCAGAAAAACGCATGTCAAAAATCTTATAAATTGATTTGCATTTTAATAAGTGAAATAAGAATTCGACCCCTCTGCAAAACAAGACATAGTACTTGGTGGCAAAACCCTTATTGGCAATCACAGAGGTCAGACGTTTCTTGTAGTTGGCCACCAGGTTTGCACACATCTCAGGAGGGATTTTGTCCCACTCCTCTTTGCAGATCTTCTCCAAGTCATTAAGGTTTCGAGGCTGACGTTTGGCAACTTGAACCTTCAGCTCCCTCCACAGATTTTCTATGGGATTAAGGTCTGGAGACTGGCTAGGCCACT
>JACXGI010020731.1:0-10856 GCA_016801175.1 Esox masquinongy | reverse complement strand
TAGTGGTGAAGGAGCTGGCTCTGTTGAACAGAGTTAATACTAGTGGTGAAGGAGCTGGCTCTGTTGAACAGAGTTAATACTAGTGGTGAAGGAGCTGGCTCTGTTGAACAGAGTTAATACTAGTGGTGAAGGAGCTCCGGTTTGAACAGTGATACTATTGTTTTGCTCTGGAGCCTGGTGGACATATTAAACACACTGAGAAAAGATGAGGTACTGGAGAAAGGGGGAGGAGGGAAGGAGGGGGGAGGGTTGTAGGGAGGGAGAAAGAGAGGGAGGAGGAAAGGAGAGGAGGAGAGGAGCGAGAGAAGGGTGGGGAAAGAGAGGAGGAAAGGAGAGAGGGAGGTCGGGGGTAGAGGGGCCTTGGGGATGCAGGAATTATTGTAGGGAGTTTGCGTGGTTGCTTTGGTAATACTAACTGTAAGTCGCTCTGTATAAGAGCCTTTGCTAAATGTGTTGATCTCTCTCTCTCTCTTTGTCTCTATCTGTCTATCTGTTTCTCATTCTCTCTCATTGTCCCTCCCCCCTTCTCCATCTGCCCCCTTGTTCGCGCAGGCAGAAGTAATGTAATGTAGCGGTGTGTTTCATGGTTCTGTAGGCCATGTGTTTTGTGTTAGCAGGGACAGGGTTTCTCGTACCCAGGACAAGAGTGGGTGGTGCGCTGGGAAGGGGGTTGGAGGAGGGTGTTTGAGGAGGGTGTTGGGGGAGGGGTGTAGTAGAGTACAGGTTATAGGAGAATTTCAGAAAGGCAGAAATCTGTTAGTGTTGATGTACACACAGACACACACACAGTCTCTCACACACACACACACACATTCACAAGGGTTCATGTACACCCACATACTGTATGCACACAGTCCACCCCAACCTTGTGTTGATGTAGGCTTGACCCCTTATTGATTGGTGATTACGTCACATTTCTATCAGGCAACAACAAAGATGCTTGGAAAACATCTTCCGAGGCCTTACATAACCCAGCCATTTACCGTAAGGACAGCATCATCACGGACTGCGTCATTATCAACATTATGCCAAGCCATGCTTTAGAGCTGTTGTAAGGGTCAAAGGTTAACCTCCCGCCCTCCCCGTGTGTGGGTGTGTGTGGCGTATCCATGTGTGTGTGTGTGTATACAGCTGGAGCAGATGCTGGCGCTGCAGTCAGCCGCCAGGGACTCGGACCAGGAGAGTGTGTCTGTAGAACACCTGCGGTTGCAGAGCGAGGAGAGGGCCTACAGACTCAAACTACTGGCCTATCAGGAGGCTCAAGTCAGGCAGACTCAGTTGGTGCAGAAACTACAGGCCAAGGTATTAAATACTACTGTTGTGAAACTACAGGCCAAGGTACTAAATACTACTGTTATGAAAGTACAGGCCAAGGTATTAAATACTACTGTTATGAAACTACATAACAAGGTACTAAATACTACGGTAATAAAAACTACAAGCCAAGGTAATAAAATGTACTGTTATGAAAATACAGAACAAGCTACTAAATACTACTGTTATGAAACAGCAGCATACATTATACAGAGCCATGATTTTGTGGAACTCCCAAACCATGTAAGGAGTTACTCTAACTTACAAGATATACCAACTAAACACTATAAATATCCTTTTATCCACAATGCCTTGCACCTAGCTCACCAGTTAGAGCCTGGATGAAGATGTGAAGCACACACGTACAATACATTCAACAGAGGTCGCCTCTGCAGTATTTAGAACTTCAGGAAATTAGCTTGAAAACAAGCGTATTGTCTATCTAAAGCCAATAGATCAGCATTTAAAACTTCGTTTGTTCAGACATGCGCTGCCAAAGTCATAGCAAAATGTGTGCTATTTTTACCTTGAGCTCTGGTCATGATGGTGTGGATTTCAACCTCTATACGAAACAGCTGATTTCCAACAATGGGGTCTCTGATAATCTGATAAATTTGCTAACACAAAAGGGATCCAAAAAGTTTGAGAACCACTCCTTAACACACATATATTCACTCACAACCTACTTTTTATTTTATTTTGTTACATCATACATTTCTGTGACTGTTCTTGTCTAGTAGTATGTCCATGACCTTTCTCATGTTTTATTATTATGTGTTATTTGTCATGTTTTGTGTGGAATGCTTTGGCAGGAGCTGATTGGGATTCAAATAAACACCAACCAAAATAACTAGAAGAGACTGTGTCTGCACTAGCCCGTACTTGTCAGGAGTACAAACAGATCTGGGACCTTTTGAAAAACTCCTTAAAATTTTCCTCAAAGAACCATTTGAAGAACATCAAAAGTCCACCTCAAATGGCTCAGGAAAAGATTCTTTGAGGAACTATAAAAGAGCTTAGGGGGTTTTCCAAGTTAGGACTTGAAGGATCCTCCAGGAACCCTTCCGTCCCAAAAGGATCCTTCAGGAACCTTTACGTCGATGAGTTTAGGACAGTTACAATTGGGATGTATGGCAAAGCCCCCCCCATACACAATAAAAGGCGAAACTGTGTTGTTCCGATTCAACATGGCTGCCATATCACCGGTTCTATGTGTTTCGTCAGGTGCTTCAGTACAAGAGCAGATGTGGTGAACTGGAGGAGCAGGTGTTGGATAAGGCCTCAGAGGTGGAGAAGCTACGACTCTCGGTAGGTGTCAGAGTTCAAAGGGGCTGTTTAAGTGGTCATACGCACAGCTCATGCTAAACTATCTGAAATGAGTGGCGCTGCCTTGGCCAACTTCATCCATGTGTCAGGTCTTGGTTCTGTTCAGCTGCAGGCCCATTTAAACTCGTCAGCCAACCGTCTGCACCGCTCTGAGACCCAGCTCCAGGAGAACAGCGTGACAATTCAGAAAAAACTGGCCCTGCTGGAGGAAGAACAGAAGAGGTGGGTTTCTTTTAGCAAAAGAATAGGCACCGGAGAGCCGACGTGTCGGTTCCCTAAAACACAACAAGTAGGTTCTAAAAGAGCAGAACAGGAAGATTTTATAGAGCGGAACAAATACAGGTTATTTAGAGAACAGTCTAAAAAACAGGGTTACCTAAGGATTTTTTTGCTGCCTGTTTAGGAACCCATTTTAATTTCCAGAAGAACCATTTGGGGTTTCAGGTGCAGATAGCAACATTTGTAAAACACACCCTTGGGTCCAGAAAAAACAAACCCTCGGGTCCAGATAAAATGAACCCTTGGGTCCAGATGAAACGAACCCTTGGGTCCAGATGAAACAAACCCTTGGGTCCAGATAAAACAAACCCTTGGGTCAGGATAAAACGAACCCTTGGGTCCGGATAAAACGAACCCTTGGGTCCAGATGAAACGAACCCTTGGGTCCAGATAAAACGAACCCTTGGGTCCAGATAAAACGAACCCTTGGGTCCAGATGAAACGAACCCTTGGGTCCAGATAAAACGAACCCTTGGGTCCAGATAAAACGAACCCTTGGGTCCAGATGAAACGAACCCTTGGGTCCGGATAAATCAAACCCTAGGGTCCAGACTTAGTCCATAACTAGCTAAAAGGGGTGGAGCACTTGGTTGCACTTGATCCTTTTTCTATTTTATCTTTTAACAGGTATGTGGCCGGTTTCACAGACACAGATTATGCCTAGTCTAGGACTAAAATAACAAGCTCAATGGAGTTTTCTATTGATCTTTTAATCCTAGACTAGGCTTAATCCGTGTCTGCGAAACCGGCCCATGGAGTTCTAGGTTAACCAAGATTAGCTATGCCGGCCTGGCCGAAAACTCACGTGACTCACAACGAGAACAAGCTGTGACACGTCGAACAGCCGGCCGTTGTTAGGGCAACATTCACACAGAAATATGCTTTCTGCATCTAGTGTGCTGAGCTACGATTGGTTGTCTCTTTTTATTCCGTCCTGGGGGGTTGAGAGACCGCATGTTGTTTAGATTTGGAAATCCAACAGTTGTTCTGGAAGACGGCAGTGCTTGGCAGCTGTGTTTGACTGTCCATGTGGGTGTTTCAGGGAGGAAGACAGAGAAGTTAAGCAATCAGTAAAAAAAAACACATCCCCATTGTTATTGACACATCATGCCGACAGCATCAACGATTCAGGTGGATTTAGGATATGGTGTTAGCCAGACTACATAAACAAAAAGGCCTTTTTCCTAAAAGCTGTGCTATGAAAAGGGATTAGAGTGTCATTTAAAAAATAAAGTTTAACGGATCTTAAGGGGCTGTTATCTGAGGTAACATTCAGTATGTTACAAGCCGGAATTGTCAAGAGCCTTGGCCAGCAGTGTGAGAATGACTTGGAACTGAAATCCAGAGCAATAAATGAATGGAAATGAGGATGATAAGCTGGTTAGTACTCTGCTCCCGTTCACCCCCTTTTTTTAAACCCCCTTTTATATTTTTTCTCGCCTTCAAAGGAAACAAAAACTTCAAAGCATTGGAGAGGTTTTTCTGAGAAATTGTGTGTAAAGAAAAAGGGAGAACGAGAGAAATTCCCAGTGGATCCCTCTCTTAGCTTTCCAGCTCTGTTTCCTCGTGCCCGGGGCGGGAGGCTGGAACGGCGAAGAGGAGGAGGGAAGCTGGCCTTGGTCCTGTGGATGCTTTCGGCATCCAATTTGTCAGACTTAATTAGCTCAGCCCTGTTAGCACAGCGGACCAGAGCACTTTAACAGTGCCTCACGCTGAGCAGGGGGCAGGCCCGGTGACCTCCACACCTGACGCCAGCCGTTAAACAACCGGGATTTATGGAGCCAAGCAGCTTTATTGAAATGGTTGAGACAGGCGCTTGGCAGCTCGCTTGCCAAAGCCCTGTCACTTTTATAGCACTGCCCCTGCATGGAGCTGCACTGTGATGCCCACTACAGTGGAGTCAAATGCGAATACTCCACATGGAACTCAGCTGAGGGGCCTACTGCAGAGTAGGCTATAAAGCCTCCGCTTGGAGCTCAGCTGAGGGGCCTACTGCAGAGTAGGCTATAAAGCCTCCACGTGGAGCTCAGCTGAGGGGCCTACTGCAGAGTAGGCTATAAAGCCCCTGCGTGGAGCTCAGCTGAGGGGCCTACTGCAGAGTAGGCTATAAAGCCTCCGTGTGGAGCTCAGCTGAGGGGCCTACTGCAGAGTAGGCTATAAAGCCTCCGCGTGGAGCTCAGCTGAGGGGCCTACTGCAGAGTAGGCTATAAAGCCCCTGCGTGGAGCTCAACTGAGGGGCCTACTGCAGAGTAGGCTATAAAGCCTCCGCGTGGAGCTCTGGACCAGTGTCATGGACATGCCTCTATTAGAGCTGGTTACTGGCACCAGTGGAACGGTTGCACAGCCGCCTCATCCAATTGTCACTTAGAGACAGGCTATCCAGCTCCTAACCCCCTAAAACAAATCACCTGTTACAGTTGTGCTGGAGTTACAGTGGGAAACAGATACCCCCCCTCTCCCACTCCTCCCTCTCCTCCTCTCCTCTCTTTCCTCAGATCTTCCCAGGACTGCTGTTGTCAACTGTTTGTCTGCGTCCCGAATGTCTACCTATTCCCTGTCCAGTGCACCGACCTTCAGTGTTCTCGCAAAAAGCTGTATTTGGGACGCGGCCTTGGTTTGGCTCCCTGCTTGGCGCTAACCGCTCCTCTTCCATCAGATAGCTTAAGAACACTGAGAAAACACAGCGAGTTGGCAGCACTCCGCTGCGACACACAAGGCGTGGAGCGTGAGAATGATGTAAACATTTCTGTAAATGACTCCGGGAGAGAGCTCGGTCTGGTACGGATTAGGACAGAGTTGACACAGACTTTATAAAAGTGTCACACGTGTTGCGGAGCATAAGTGTGCCTGGCAGGGGTGGATTTCATGCAGGGGTTAGTAAGCATGTGGATGATATGGTGGCCACACGATTGGTGGAGTTTGGGTGGGGGACAGTACTGTTTCAGGAGGGAAGGATGGATCACTGAATAGAGAACAGGAGGGTTGGAGGAGAAGAGGAGGAGGAAAGGGGGGTCGGAAGAGGAGCAGCAGCAGGGTGAAAAGGAGGCGGTGGAAGATGAAATAAGAGGAGAGAGGTTGAGCAGGAGAGGGAGAGAAGTTGAGGTGAAGAGAGGAAGAGGAGAGGGCAGGGAGATGCAAGGGAAGTGAAGTCGTGGTTGGGAAAGGAGATGAGTAAAAGAAAAGAAAAGGAGATGACATAGGACGGGGAGGAGTGGGAGAGGAGTAAAATAGTATAAGGGGAGGAATAGGGGGGGAGGCAAAAAGAGTTGAACAAGACGGATAGGAGGGGTAGAAGAGACGTTAGAAGATGCTTGTCCTCCTCCTTGTGTTGCCTCCCTCCTGGGGCCAAACCTCACAGTCATGTGATTAGCTCAGATGAATTTCACCCATTAAGTTTGCTCCCACTAAGCTCATGTTTGAATTAAATCCCAGGCTTTTATACACTGTGTGAGCGGCCTCGGGACGAAGGTCATAGCATGGCTAATACAGCGCCAGGGCTCGCTAGTATAACTCACGCCAAACTGTCATTCAGAACGGACGTTTTTGCCGTCGCGCCATTAGTCTGTGTCGCAAACGGCGCCCTGTTTCCCACGCAGTGGCCTTATTTTGAGCCAGGACCATATGCATATGGTGCACTTCATAACAACTAGGACACCATTTGGGAGTCGAGGCCAGAGTCGTGAGTGTCCTTCCTGTCATGTGACAAAGTCCTGTGTCACCGGTTACTAACGAGTTCATGACGAGGCGTTCCGCTCCCCAGGTGTGCTGCCCTGGGCCAGGTTAACGCCCTGCTCGGAGAACAGCTGGAACAGGCTGGCTTGGAGAACCAGGCCCTGACGGGGAGGCTGGGCCGCGCCCGAGACGACCTGGAGCAGAAGGAGGCTCAGCTTCGCAAGGAACAGGAGGTGAGAAGGCAGGAAGTAGTGCCTTACTCACGCCATAGGCTCGTGCCGAGCTGACCCCCTGTAATCCCTGAAGACAGCAAGGTACATCTCAGTTTGACCCTGTGGTGTGAACCAGGCACGGACGAGGAGGGGAGAGTCGTTGGGGTGAGGTGTCAGACATTTTCACACCGCATGCTTTGGTTGAGGTCTGCTGGGAATAATAGGAAAGAAAGAATAACAAGATCCAAGTTGTTATCCTGCTCTCTGGACATTCACGTTGTGCAATGCCGCTCATTCCCAGAGAGGGTCACATGGGGTGGGAATTCCATTCAGAACCCTGTTTTGTCAAATCATTCTCATTCTTTGTTATGATTTTCAAGCTGTTGTTTCCTGTGAAAACATTCCAAAGGGTTGGAAAAAACACATTTTTTTGCACGGCACAAACAATCTGGCAACCGCTAGGAACTCAGGATGCAACCGGCAACATCTGCTGATACAGGGGCAAGAGTTCAGTGTGTGTGTTTGTGAGTGTGCATGCATGTTACAGCACTGTGTGTATATCCATTTAGAACAACCCCTAACTACAGTATGTATTTATGTATGTCTGTGTGTATGTGTGTGTGCATGTGCGAGATAAACTAGGCAGTAAAACCTTGGATTGACATTGTTATGGGGTCTACTGTACAGGTCTACTGTACAGGTCTATTGTAGATGTCTCCTATAGAGGTCTACTGTAGATACCTACTGTAGAGGTCTGATGTACAGGTCTACAATAGATGTCTACTGTACAGGTCTAATGTAGAGGTCTGCTACAGAGGTCTTGGGGTCTACTGTTGAGGACTACTTTTGAGGTCTTCTATAGAGTTCTACTGTGAGATCTACCATAGAAGTCTAGTGGTCTTCAATAGAGATCTACTGTTGATGTCTACCATAGAGGTCTAGTGGTCTTCTGTTGTGGTCTACTATAGAGGTCAACCATAGAGATCTAGTGGTCTTCTACTGAGGTCTACTATTGAGGTCTACAATAGAGGTCTAGTGGTCTTCTATTGAGGTCAACCATAGAGATCTAGTGGTCTTCTACTGAGGTCTACCATAGAGGTCTACCATAGAGATCTAGTGGTCTTCTACTGAGGTTTACCATAGAGGTCTACCATAGAGATCTAGTGATCTTCTACTGAGGTCTACCATAGAGGTCTAGTGGTCTTCTATTGAGGTTTACCATTGAGGTCTACCATAGAGATCTAGTGGTGTTCTATTGAGGTCTACTACTGAGGTCTACCATAGAGGTCTAGTGGTCTTCTATTGAGGTTTACCATTGAGGTCTACCATAGAGATCTAGTGGTGTTCTATTGAGGTCTACTACTGAGGTCTACCATAGAGATCTAGTGATCTTCTACTGAGGTCTACTATTGAGGTCTACCATAAAGATCTAGTGATCTTCTACTGAGGTCTACTATTGAGGTCTACCATAGAGGTCTAGAGGTCTACTAGAAAATGAATATTGGCCTGCAGCTACAGTAGTTTCCTACCGCTGCTCTAAGTCTAGACCCGGTTGTCAAATCTGTTGGAAAGCAACTGATCCCAGCCTCCTGATCCTTCCTGTGTCCCGTCTCCCTCCCCAGACGTGTGTCTCCCGGCTGGGTCGAGAGCAAGCCCGTGTGAGGGCCCTGTGGCGCCAGGCGGCGTCCCTACGGAGCTCCTTCACCCAGCTCCGGAACTTCACTGACAGGTTTGTGCAGCGCCTTGTCCCCACCCCCTCCAGACCCCCCTCTGCAAAACCCTCCAGGAAATATTCTGACTTTTACCAGAACTCTTCTGCCCCCCCCCTCCCCAGAACCCCCACAAGACACCACCAGTCATCTTCCAGGCTCTCTGGGATCTCTGTGTCTTTCCCCTCATCCCCTCACCCCACTGGAAGCTCTGGGGACCTGGGGATCAGAACCCCATCTTTCTGCATCTCCTCCATCCTGTGAACCCTGTGAACTCCCTCTATCCATCCCTGCCCGGGATCAAAGTCTACTGGGTTGGGGGGGGGTCACTCTACCACCCCACCCTCAACCAGCCCAGTGCTTCCTCGCTTAGGACAGGTGGCTCTGGGTACCATCCATCAGGATCGAGTTGAAGCTAAACACTTGGCTTATGTCATGTGTAAACCTCTGCCTGACTGGGGCATCGTTGAGTAATTAGCTGTAGTGAAGATTTATTTGCTTGTGGTCGTAGCCGTTGATGCTGTTTGAGGCCTGGAGTACAACATAAGACAGCCCAAGTTCAAAGCGAGCTGCATGGTCTGGAGCCTAGCTGTTAGAGGCATCCATCAGGCCCTCAACAAAAAGAACAGAGCCTTTTTCCTAATGAAAAACCAATGGGTGACAATTTCAAATCCAAAAATATTGGGTGTGTATTTTGTTTTCTTGCCAATCTCTATACCACTTGTGTGGCGTTGTGGCTGATTGGGTCCAAAATGTTGTTATTACCTCTGTAAACATGTTAAACCCATGTTCCTCTGTCCGCAGGAAGCTGTCTGGCATGTGCGGGGAGTATGTGACTGCAAGTCGTCGTCTGCATGCAGCTTGTATGTCCCTAGAGACCAGTCTGACACACCACAGCACCCCTAGTGGCCAGGAGGTATCGGAGCTAGAGAGACAGCTGAGGGACAAGCTAAAGGAAGCCATGCAGCTGCAGGGACGCTGGGACGCTGAGAAAATAGAGCTCAACTCACGGTCTGTCTGTCTGTCTCTCTGTCTGCTTGTCTGTCTGTCTCTCAGTCTGCTTGTCTGTCTGTCTCTCAGTCTGCTTGTCTGTCTGTCTCTCAGTCTGCTTGTCTGTCTGTCTCTCTGTCTGCTTGCCTGTCTGTCTCTCTGTCTGTCTCTCTGACTGTCTCTCTGTCTCTCTGCCTGCCTGTCTGTCTGTCTCTCTGTCTGCTTGTCTGACTGTCTCTCTGTCTCTCTGCCTGTCTCTCTGCCTGTCTCTCTGCCTGTCTGTCTGCCTGTCTGTGAAAGTGATTTTAAACAAAGTATGATGGGGTTTGTTAATTGGTGTCAGAAAGTTGTAGACCCATTTTCGACATAAATCTGTCCTAAATTGTGTTAAAATTTTAATATTAGTCCTAATAATTAATGAACTGAAGCTGATTTAAGGACAAAGAGAGAAAGAATTACAGAACATTACAGAAAATTACAGAAAACGTTCTCTCACCACTGCAATGCTGAAGATCAATAAGGTCATGGCCTCTTCCCCAGACTGTTGAGCGTAGTGCATATAAGCCAGGAACGCCTTCCATTCAAACATGGCCATGTGAGAGGGACTTTACTAGTGACATTTTTGTTGTCATTTCATTTTAGTAAATTACAATACTGCTAACACAGAGTACATCGGTGTTGGCCATGTCCGGTTGACTAGACTTGCATGACAACCTGCATGCAGGCAAGCCAATATGCCTCTTCCTGCATTGCAAATTGCCCTGTTTGAAGGCTGTTGTCCAACTGAACAGTCTATCCAGTGCATGTGCCAGTCGGTCATCTGTAACAACGGCCACATGGACTGAGGCGCAAACAGAAGGGATTTGTTTCCCACACTGGATTCGGTTTCCTTTGTTTACTGGAAGGACCCGTCGACATCAAACGTCTTCCATTGATTCTCGTGCCTGCAGTTCTTGCTTTAGAGTGGCCCGCAATTGCAAACAATGTGAAAATGAATGCAGAGTTTTTTAACGTTTTCTGTGCCAGGAACCAGCAAATCATGGTCTTGGTCCTCATAGGACCCCTTGCCTAAGAAAAATATTGGCCATCTCATTTTATTTAAAACACATCTGAAACAAGGGTCGCCCAGACGAATAATGTTATGATGTCATTTCATGCTTTGCATAGCAGATCCTAACCCTGTACTGGTAAAATACTTTTACCTTTTCAATAGCACAAGGAATGTAAGACGTTTGTGGGTTTTCTTTTATGAGTACCAGACGTTGCTGTTTAATGCCTATGTAATCTAAAAAGTGTGTGTGTGTCTGTGTGTCTCTATGTGTTTATGTGTGTGTGTGTGTGTGTGTGTGTGTGT
>JACXGI010020730.1:0-10845 GCA_016801175.1 Esox masquinongy | reverse complement strand
CTGTCCTCTCTGTCTCTGTCCTCTCTGTCTCTGTCCTCTCTGTCTTTGTCCTCTATGTCTTTGTCCTCTATGTCTCTGTTCTCTCTAACTTGGTCATCTCTTACACGGTGTTCTGACCCTCAGTATTTCCTCTCTGTGTTAGTCTGATTACTTGGCTTGGAGCCAGATATTTAAAACATCGCTAATACCCGCCAATGTTATTGTGTGTCTGTGTGTGTGTCAGTGTCTCCCAGTTGACTCCTGGATACAGTGTAACCCAGTTGTCTGCTGGTTGGGGGAAATCTCTAAACTCTGCCAGTAAATAATTACAGCGGGTGGGACAAACACACACTCACTCTCTCTACATATCCGATTAGTGTGTTTGTCTCAGTCTTAGTGAAGTACAAACCAGTAGAGCTCTGGGACATATTGTCTATTACCCTTTCAACCAGTCACTGAGCAATGGTGCCCGCTGCACAGCGTGACAGTTCACTCAGGATTGGGAATGTGGTCAGGATTGGGGATGTGTTCAGGATTGGGGGTGTGTTCGGGATTGGGGGTGTGTTCGGGATTGGGGGTGTGTTCGGGATTGGGAATGTGTTCGGGATTGGGGATGTGTTCGGGATTGGGGATGTGTTCAGGATTGGGGGTGTGTTCAGGATTAGGGATGTGTTTGGGATTGGGGGTGTGTTCAGGATTGGGGGTGTGTTCAGGATTAGGGATATGTTTGGGATTATGGATGTGTTCTGTCCACTAACATCTCCTAAGGGCTGCTGACCATCTACGCAAAGGCCTGGGGGTTGTGCTGACACCCTTAAACAACTGGGCTTTTCCAGTTTATGTCCAGACATGTTTTAGTGGTTTTGTCAGTTGATATTCTTCGTACTGTTACTGTGGGGTGGATGTAGAGATACTGTCAGCATGGGGTTAGATCATCCTGCCACCAGGAGACTCAACACGCTTCCACCTGAAATATTACTTTTCAGTTGATGGATGGTTTTAGATGTAATATTTCATACTATTATTGATTTTGTTGTATCCAACCATTATTAAAACCACTATGACCTTCATAAGAATATCCCTAAGGATAAACATTATCAGAGCATGTGTATTGCTACCTAACTGCTCGAAAGCCAGACTACGGCTGAAGCAGAAGTTTGGTTCTTTCACAAGTTTTAACAACTTGGCCAATATTAATGTTGTTCATTTGTTATGTGTCCGATATCCCCTCCCAGAATTACACCTGGTCATTCTGGACCACACGGAACACTGGGGTACGGTGTAGAACCAGGAAAAACAATGACATTGTTAGACAGGAAGTGTAATGAGGCGTGAAATCAATATGTACAATGCTGCATCACCCCGGGCACGCTGGGTAATGGAGTGTCAGGAGTGGTTATGTGGCGTTTTAATCACAAAGACCTTCAGAACATCCCTACCCTATGACAAAAACCTACTGGTTACCACGTCAACCACAGACACAACCCCAGACTTCATACAGTCCCACCTCCTAGAGAGAGAGAGAGAGAGAGAGAGAGAGAGAGAGAGAGAGAGAGATTTGAAAGAGAGAGAGAGAGCGAGAGAGAGAGAGAGCGACAGAGGGATTTGAAAGAGAGACAGAGTCAGATAGAGAGCGAGAGAGAGAGAGAGAGAGAGAGAGCGACAGAGGGATTTGAAAGAGAGACAGAGAGTCAGATAGAGAGAAAGGGACACAAAGAGAGACAGAGAGAGGGAGAAGAGGGATGACGAAGGGATCTGGTGACCCCAGGCATACCGTACCTGACCCTAACCTGCTGTGTTGAACCACTGTGATCCTTACAGGGTCAAATGACAAATTAAACAAGCATTAAACTGTTGCTCCCAACGTGTCTGCTGGTATAACAAGCAGTGTACATTGTGTAGGAAAATGTCTGTTTGCCCAATATGTGTGTCTGTGTGTCTGTGTCTACAGCTCCGGAAAAAATTAAGAGACCACTGCACCTTTTTATTTCCTTTCCAAAAAAGTTGAAAAGGAAAATTTTCCCATGGGTTTAGTACGACTGGTCCCAGAAACCCCATGGGTTTTGTACGACTGGTCCCAGGAAGTCCATGGGTTTAGTATGACTGGTCTCAGGAACCCCATGGGTTTAGTACGACTGGTCCCAGGAAGTCCATGGGTTTAGTATGACTGGTCTCAGGAACCCCATGGGTTTAGTACGACTGGTTGCAGAAACCAGTGGGTTGGGCCACAGCACATGTGGGTGAAGTGACAATTTGAAAATGTGTTATTGCTTTTGACATCAGTTACAGTGTAACTAGACTGGATAAGTTCAATGTTCAGGCAAAATGAATGCATACATGTTACTCATTCAATAATGTTATCTGAACTACTTTGTTCTGTCTGAGACGGGCAACACATCGGAAGTCCTTCCTTTACCTGCCAGTAATTGGTTTCTAGTGGCGTTCATTGAAAGATGAACATGGAGAGATCATTCAAAGATAACTTAGAAAAAACAAATGTACCCTTTTATCTGTGGACTAATCCTCTGAGTAGAGAAACATGTGATTTTGTTTGACTCTGCTAAGAACAGTCTTTATCTCCAGATCAAATTAGCTATTAAAATGTAAATGTATGTTTCGTGTGTGTTTTGACACGTCCCTTAATGAATTTAGTTGGATCCCATTTGGTTTTGGTATTTGGCCTGGGGGTCTTGATTGAATCTGTTGAGGACCAACATGTGCGCATGTAGCCGGTTTGTTCAAATCTTTACAGATTATGTAATCACTCATGATTTTGTTTTGTGCAACTCTCCTCTTTTTTTTCAGTTTGCCTGAACAAATGCAATGGTTGGAGTTTTGGACTGAAATGTGTAACAAACGAAGACTTCCATTTAAATCGTCATGCAGTTTCCCATAATCCCCCTTCCTCTTTCCTTTTCTCCTCTCGTCCTATTTCCTGTCCTCCCTCCTTTTCTCCTCGCATCCCATAACCTGTCTGTTCTCCTTTTCTCCACTCATTACATCTGCTGTCCTCTCCTTTTCTCTTCTCATCCCATCTCCTGTCTTCTCCTTTTCTCCTCTCATTCCTTTTCCTGTCCATTCTCCTTTTCTCCTCATCCCATTTCCTGTCCTCTTTCCTTTTCTCATCTCGTCCCATCTCTTGTTCTCTCTCTTTTTTTGTGTTATCTCCGGTCGTTTCATTAGCACTAACAGACAGTCACACAGGCAGTCAGACAGACAGTGAGACAGCAGGCAGTCAGAAAGGTAGACAGACAGGCAGTCAGACAGACAGTCAGAAAGGCAGATCGACAGGCAGTCAAACACACAGTCAGAAAGGCAGACAGACAGGCATTTAGACAGTCAGAAAGGCAGACAGACAGGCAGTCAAACAGGTAACAGACAGACAGAGCCCTTTCCTGGCCCTGCATCAGAAAAAGGTCCGTACCTGCTAATCACTAACACTGCCTCCGCATGCAGTTAAGTACACCCAGCCAGAATGCTAATCGTCAGACTGTAGCACTGTGCTTATAGCCTACAACATATTCTAAATGCTAATACATATAGTGTTACTTTTAGCACTTTGAATTCTGGTAGCTAACATGCTCAGAAACACAGTGACTCTTCAAATTATCCACCCCCTTGGACTTCTACACTTTTATTTTATTGTGTTACAACATGGAAGCAAAATGGATTTAATTTGGGTTTTTTTGCCACTGATCAGTACAAAAAAGTCCCATAATGTCAAAGAGAAATATGCAAACAGTTCTGAATTAATTTCAAATGTAAAACAGAAAATGATTGATTGCATATGTTTTCACACCCTTTGCTATGACATCTGAATGAGCTGTGGTGCAAACAATTGTCTTTAGAAGTATTATGATTAGTTGAATGGATTCTACTTGTGAGCTATTAAGGTGTTTCACTTGATTTCAGATTAAATACACCTGTCTCTGGGAGGTCTACAGTTTGTTTGCACCTAACTACAACTACATCACGAAGACAAAGGAGAACTAAAAGCAAACAGTAGGATATAAGAACATTTCCATGACGTTGAATATCCCGCTTGGCAAAGTAAAGTCCATTAATAAGACATGGAGAAAATTTGGCCCGACTATGAATCTGCCTTGAACAGGCCGTCCTCAAAAACTGAGTATGTGGTCAAGAAGGGCACTAGTTAGGGGGGGCCAAGGGGCCTGTGGCAACTCTTATGGTGTAGAAGTCTTCCAAGGCTGAGCTGGGAGACACTGTGCACACTGCAACAATGGCCCTGTTGCTTCACAAAACTGGTCTTCATGGGAGAGTGGCAAAAAGAGAAACCACTCACATTAAATCCCGGCAAGAGTTTGGTAGAAGGCAAGTGGCTAACTATGACCAAGCGGAAGAAGATTCTATGGTCTGATGCGGCCAAAATATAGCTTTATTAAGCTCTGTGTGGCTAAGCACTGCAACTTCAGTGTCTGATGATCTCTTTGTCAACAGCGACTTTGGCGTGGAGTTTTTTAGATCCTGTTTAAAAGGTAGGGTTATAGATGTTATCTGTAAAAATTGGCAGGACTGCCTTGGTTTAATGGAGAAACTGGTTTCACGACTGGGGTGCCAAGACACAGAGGATCTGGGTTAAGCGCGAGCTGCTCTACCGTCGGGGTGGGACTGCCAAGAGACCAGAGCTGGCAGAATGAAGAGCTGCTGTTCCATGAGCTCTTGGAACAGTAAAGTGTTGGTGTTGTGGGAGAGTGGGAGAGTCAGACTGACCATATCGGGTTCAGGTGTCTCTGCTCAATTTCTCAGCCTCTGCACTTAATTGGCTTTGAAGTAAAATTTACTTTAATCAAGTTGTACTCGGAGAGGAGATTATGAGTGCAGGGCGTGCTTTGGAGTGCATCCCGAGAACTAAGAAATCTAACGCTTGCTGATCGCAATAACAGCCCGATTAAATGGACACTAAATAGCACGTCAAAGAATTTGACAAGTTTTACTTCCAAGGAAAACTTGGTGAAGGGTAATTCAGAAAGGGAGGCTTCAACCGAACTTAGGTAGCCTGAGGAAAACTGTGATGAAGCCTACATCAAACAGAATGCAAGCAGGATTTGACTAAAATAGTCGGTGACGTAATGACAGACATGAACCAAAACGGAAAAGTGATTTTCCCTGCAGTTTTCACATTACTGCTGAATAAATGTGAGAATGACAGTTGTGACAAAGGCAGCCGTCGGTGCCCCGTGCTTTCGTATTTTGGCTACGTTGGTATTTAGGCCTTTTGTTGAACATTGTTTTTTAAATGTCGTTTAAATGTTTTAAGCATAGGCCTATATTCATATGTAGGCTATGTAGGCCTATATTCATATGTAGGCTATGTAGGCCTATATTCATATGTAGGCTATGTAGGCCTATATTTGTAGTAGGCTATGTAGGGCTATATTCATATGTAGGCTATGTAGGCCTATATTCACATTTAGGCTATGTAGGGCTATATTCATAGTTGGCTATGTAGGCCTATATTCATAGTTGGCTATGTAGGCCTATATTCATAGTAGGCTATGTAGGCCTATATTGATTGTATGTCACTGTGACATTGCATAGTGGAAGGGTAGGCTATCTCCTGAGTGCCATGATTTCCCATGTTTGAAGCGGCGTCTGTTTATTTATCGAGACAGATGCTGGAGCCGGTCTCCGGTAGGCTGTAGGCTATTTTGGTTATTTGGGTTACTGTCTCTTTTTGCATAGTGTGATGTTTGCTCTTAACGCAACCAGCCTGGATATAAATTGTGTCACGCCTTTATCGAGATGACGAAAGCGGGTCTGGAAAAGAGCATCTGCAAGTGACACATTTAAATGTGTACCAGACCTTGTTAGGATGTCACTGCTGTTTTGTTGCAAAAATTCACTATTTTAGATAATAAAAATACTACTTTCAGAATTTCAGCATTCGTGTAGGTTTCTGATGGGTGAATCTAGCTGATATTCTTGGCCAAATCTTCCTGGCCTTAGTGTGTATGGTTCTGATAAGTGTGTATGGTTCTGTTCATGGTTCTGATGTGTATATGGTTCTTTTAATGGTTCTCATGGTGTGTATGGTTCTGTTCATGGTTCTGATTATGTTTGTGGTTCTATTCATGGTTGTGATAGGTGTGAATGGTTCTGTTTGTTCATGGTTCTGATTATGTTTGTTGTTCTATTCATGGTTCTGATGGTGTGTATGGTTCTGTTTGTTCATGGTTCTGATATCTGTGTATGATTCTGTTCATGGTTCTCATGGGTCTGGTGGTTCTGTTAATAGTTATGATGGGTGTGGTGATGTGCCGTGATCTGGTCTATAAAATACAGTTCTGGCCTGCCATGGGGAGACATTGATTCATTGAACGTGTCATTGGGGGCTCTTTGTTTACAGCTGAAGCTAAGCACTTGGGTCAGACGCCAAGGGGATGTTCCTGTAGAGAGAACAGGAGACCCCCCCCCGTCTACTCCTGCCTCCATGATGCCCCACAGAGATGCATGTTAGGCAGAGAGGCTGCTGTGTTTGGGCCAGACACTGGGGTATGTTCACCGAGACGGAGACAGATGTGTTCTCTCTCTTCCCCTCCTACTGTCTCCTCAACATCTGATTATCTTAATGGATTGGATTTCACAGATGCATTTTGACTCCCCAAATAAGATCATTGTTGGATTTATTTAGACATGCATGGACAGATTTCCCCCTCACATCGCTCCTCGCTCGGTGTGCTGTCTAACGATACGTTGATAGCATCTCAGTTTGTGCGCTGCCACACGCGACCCTGTCAGAGAGACTTACTGCGGAGGACGGAAAAAATCTTTCGTTTCCCCTCGGTTTTCTATTGATCAGAATAAAGAGAAAAGCAAAAGATTGCTCGAGGATGGAAAGGACGATTAGGAGGCTCGACAAGAGGGAGGTCTCCGAGAATGTCCCTGCATTAGCCGTGCTGGTGATCCAGGCTGTTGGAGCCAGCGCCGGCTGTGGTTTTTGTTGTGGATCGCACAGCGGCACGCTACAAAACTTAGATACGAGGAGCCACACTTAGACAGTCCCACGCACACCTTCATTATTTCACAAGCCCTGGAATACCAATAAAACCAGGTGTCAGGAGCATCTGTCTGTGTAGTAGGTTGTCGCCATCTTAACATTATTACGGGTTCCCCAACGCACCCCCACTACCGGCCCAGAACTTCTTTCACTCCCTCTGTCTGTCTCTCTTAGGACCTCTCTCTGTCTCAGACTCCCTGTCTCCCCTCTCTCTGGATCCCGGTCTCTCCCCTGTCTCTGTCTCTCTCTCTCTGTCTTCTATGCTGTTAACTGTCCATTCTGTGTAAATAGGTTTCCTGGGCCGTGGATTTGTCATCTGTCTTTTTACCCATGGTGCATTGTGCCAGTTTGAGATGCTCATCGGGCCGGCACTAATGAGATTGCTTATGTCGCTGTTGTTGTTGTCATTGTTGCTGAGGTAATTTCTTGTTGCCGTGGCAATCTTCTCTACCAAATGCACCCATTATTACTTCTCACTTATATTCATCATCAGTAGCGGGCAGACAGCGGAGAGCAAAACAAACAAACCTAGTTTGATAAATGTAATTTAATATCATTGCTAAGCGATAAATCATAGTGGATGGGCTTCTGGGGCCATGTCCATTAGTTTAGTACAGTTCACAGGTGGTGCCACTGAAAGGTATGGCGCTTGGCTGGAACTAAACTCTGCATCACGTTGAAGCTCTCCTGGTCCAGGGCTTTGTCTTCTGTCAGTCTTCGTCCATCCATTGATCTGTGTTGTCGGACGAGACGCCCTTATTCAAATTTGAATGTTAGCTGAGCGTGTGCCAGTGTGAAAGGAGAACTGAGGAGCCCTCTCATTGATTCTGTGTGAATGAACTGAATAGCTAGCTAGCAAGAAAATACACGCAAATCAGTGACAGTGCTTTAATGGATTGGAATTCAAATACAAATGGAATGGTGGCTATATTCTGCAAAAACGAAGAGCAAACATTGGGTCACTAAGTAGCTAACTCACATAGCTATGTACTTAACTAGCTGTACTAATTGAAGTTAAACCATTTTTTAAAAGATACGCCACTTTAAAAGATTTCTTGCATTAAATTTAAATAAAAAAACAAACAAATAAATAAGATTTATATACACTATGAAAGCAAAAGGGCTTCCTAAAAAGTTATGTATGAAACTAGATGAAGTATGTACAAATTATATATGACTTACAAACGATTTAATTACTGTCCTGTTCCGGCCTGTAAATTGATTTAAATAACAAAATCACAAGAAAATTATTAAGTGCGACACTACATTTTAACATCTTGAGCACAAAAGTTTGCCCACCTCTGTAGGTCTAGTGTAGCATCTTACCAGTAACCGAAAGGTTGGTAGATCGAATCCCTGATCACCCAGGTAATATTTTTAGTGTTGTGGTGGCTGTACTTTGGAGCCATTACCCTTTGATACAAGGACGGATTAGTGCAGGTGAAATCTGACTTGAGACAATATGTCCATGTTGCTTTACCTCCAACGTAATGAAAGTGTAGCACATCTACTGGCCCTGGAGGTTTCTGCTTGTGTAAATGTTCTGGGATAGTCAGTCCACAATGGAAACGTCAATGGGAATGTTCCACTTGGTACTCCAGCTGTCTGTCAGTGAGATCTCCTCTATCCCATGCCTTTTCTTTTTCTCACCACTTGCCTCTCGCCCAGCCTCCCCTTCTTTTGATCCTCTCTCGTTCTCCTCCCTGCTCATCAACATTTGATCCTCACTCCCCCTCTACACACCCTCCTGCTCTCTCTCCCCCAGCTCCTGCTCTCTCTCCCCCAGCTCCTGTTCTCTCCCCTACCTCCTGCTCTCACTCCCCCAGCCTGGTGCCCCCTGTGCAGGGCTGTCCCCCTGGGTGAACTGCCGTAAGAAGGATGCCAACTTGGTTCTGCTTTGGTTCTGATCCAGCTGTGGACCCGGGTGTGAAGGCCTTGGACCCGGGTGTGAAGGCCTTGGACCCGGGTGTGAAGGCCTTGGACCTGGGTGTGCACTCGGACATTAAACAATGACTCATCCACTCCTCTGAGGAGCAGCCTCCACACAGCAATGGAGCTGAAAGAAACAGAGAGAATTGGATAGAGACTGACAGGGAGGTAGAGATGGAGAGAGGTGGGGAGAGATGGAGGGATAGGGAAATGGAGAGAGATGGAGAGAGAGAGATTGGGAGAGACGGAACTAGAGAGGGTGTGAGAGGTAGGGAGTAGAGAGAGAGAGAGAGAGAGAAAGAAAAAAAGGATAGATTTAATAATAGCCAATCCGGCCAGTTAAAATATGAGCAAATTATGTTTGATGATAGTCATCAAGACCTCTGTCTTGCAGTCAGAGCACATCGCTCCCTCATGGACCGATCTAATTGGTCTGATTGGTAGCCTGTCACATTGTCCAGCCAATAATAATTAACTCCAGTCTAGAATTAAGGATGCCACTGGTGTGTTGAAAGGGCCAAATATGGCAGATTAAAGAGTGCAGGGATTCTTAACGTACCTATTAAGGAGAAATTAGCATTTTGTTCAGAAATAGTGTTTTCAGTGAATACTTGACATTGCTTCAAATGACAAAACCTCCCATGGGCCATTATTTATTTCATTTATTTATAGATTTTTGTATGTGCTTTGAGTGTTTTTAGACACATAGGGAATCGGCGCTTGACCTGACTCTATATGATGAACATGGAGCATATTCTCCAAAAGGAAGAGAAAATACAAGCGTTTACATCTAGCATTTCCGCTTCCACCCTTTCTGGATAAAGGGTATTAGTCAGGTCCCTAACTCATCAAATATGACCTTATCGAGCTTTGCTTTATAGCTAGCTAACCGCCAGTCATACCTGGGGTCCCCTGCTCTAACGGTAGGATTTCAGTTCTCCAGCTGGGCTGAGTACAACCTGCTGGGTAATATGCTTCCTGATGTTTATGTACTGAATGTACAATACAAAGTTATCCATACAATTCCATTCATCTGAGTCACAGAGAAAGAGAAAGAAAGAAACAAAGAAAGAAAGGGGGAGGAGGGAGAGAGTTTTAGTGAGAAAGTTAGAGTGGGAGGGAACAGCATTGGGTGTTTTAGCCCTGAGGGGTGTAGAGTCAGAGGAAAACTGAATCAGAAAAAAAATAGTCACTTTGTAGTGAAGGAGTTGTTGTTGTGAGAACTGTGGTTAAACTTTTGATTTCTGGAGCCGGGCGCTATGTGTGTGTCTGCATGTGTGTGTGTTTTGGGGGCTGAGTGGTTGTGTGCCTCTGTATGAGTGTATTTAATCAGGAAGAGAGTGCTTGTTCAGGCCTGTCACATTGTGTCGATGTCCCACACGGCTGCAGTGACATTTCTCTTCCCTGTGTTGTGTTGGACTTGGCACAAAATCACAAGGGCCCTTCTGTGCGTGTGTGTCTGTACCACCCTAATGAACTAAATTGCCTTTGATCCACATGCACACACGCATGCACACACAGACACACACACACACACACACACACACACACACACACATATACACGGACAGCCTGTAGAGAAGACAACAGGCTTAGTGGCTGTGTTGACATACTGTTTGGTTAATCCCTTACTCTATTCAAAGACTTAGAGTCACACTGGGTAATGTAGATACACTGGCTAAAATAGATACACTGGCTAACATAGATACACTGGCTAACATAGATACACTGGCTAACGTAGATACACTGGCTAACGCAGAGACACTGGCTAACGTAGAGACACTGGCTAACATAGATACACTGGCTAACGTAGAGACACTGGCTAACATGGAGACACTGGCTAACGTAGGGACACTGGCTAATGTAGAGACACTGGCAAATGTAGAGACTCTGGCTAACATAGATACACTGGCTGAAAT
>JACXGI010020729.1:0-10847 GCA_016801175.1 Esox masquinongy | reverse complement strand
TGTTAAAGCTGGTACAGGGCTGCAGTACTTACTTGTTAAAGCTGGTACAGGGCTGCAGTACTTACTTGTTAAAGCTGGTACTGGAATGCAGTACTTACTTGTTAAAGCTGGTACAATGCGCGTAGATGCGTAGTTTGTCTCGTATGACTCTCCCTGGCCGTGGTTTCCTCTGTAAGCCTGCTACACGCACTGCCAACACCCTGGGACCCACCAGCCGTTTGAACACCAGGGAGAACCAGTAGTCCTGGCAAACACACACATACACACACACCTGTTACACACATTAAAACACACACATACACACACCTGTTACACACATTACGCAGTCAGATTGCAGTAGAGTGCGCTATCCTTTTGATGGCCTGGACACAGCCCTGAAGGCTTTAGCACCGTGGGTTTGCATATTATTCAGTGGATGTGTTAAATGTGCACTCCAGCCACACAATCGCCCTATTGAAATGTCCAAGTTCTTCCAAAACTGTCCGGTTTTATGAAGTGATCTCACGCTGTGTCTCAGACATACAGTATGAGGTTCAGGCATGCAGCAGGTCGTCTGGGGCGTGGGATGTAGTACTTTGTTTTAATAGGCAAAAATCTGATGTCACTCTTATTTTGTCCCCTAAACCAATCATTTCTTTGCAAGCTGGGACTTATCAGCTGATGGAAAAAGATGTGAAGGAACCTTTGACATTTCCACACCAGTATAAGGTGGGAAATGTCAAAGGTGCCTTCTCGTGTGGTTATCTGGTGGTAGAGGCCTGGCTGGGAATGTTTTCAGAACATAGATTTAAAAGGTACAGAGATGTTCAAACAGAAAGTGAAAATAGGATCCCACAGAGAACATGCCGAGTAGTGTCCAGTTCAGTACTGTAGATCACACATTTAAACACGACTGACCTCAATTAAACACAGAAAAAAAACACCCAGGAAAAGAAGAAAGGGTACTGTTGTATAGCTATTCCTTGTTTCAGTCACTATTCACTTCAGCCAATTTAACCAATTGCTTAATCTGCATTGTTCTGTAAGTCTCATGGAGAGGAATTTGAGCTAATGTTTACTCAACAATGTCTGCTTGAAGTGAGCAGAATTTGAAAACAATTTACATTTTAGATTTTTCTTTGGAATGAAACCCTATTGGTTCAGCTAAATGTCAAAATGTTACACAAACTAACAATCCAATTTCAGCTGGTTGCTTTACAGTTCTGTGTTAAATCAACTTTTGAGAAAACTCAAAATCCTATTAGAGCTTATTTCCTTAATACTTTCCATTTAATAAATGTTTTATTTACACTGTGTCTGACCAGACCAGGGGTAGAAGCTGCATACCAGATGGCTACATTCTTTTTTGAAAGACATAATATAATATTATTGGATTAAACAGAGATGATATATTATTAGTCGTTGCTATGTTCATTTAGCTGCTGGTTGTATGTGAACATCAAATATAATGACAGATGAAAATGTATGCCTTAAGAAGAAAAAACATAGACGATGAATACAATAGCACACTACCCTCTCAGTGAAGACGTGGGAGTCTGGGACATAGAGGCACTCTTCAGTTGAACAGACCACTGCACTGATGGACGAAGCAAAGACCATAACTTTAAGACTATCTCCTCTGTATCCCGCCTCTTTCTGCCCTACACACTCCTCTCTTTTTTTGGTCTTTCTTTGTCTCTCTCTCTCTTCCGTCTTACCCTTATCTTCTCTGCTGCCTCTCCCCTGTCCAGCCCCTCCTCTTCCGTATTCATTCTTCTCCTCTCTCCTCTCATCTCCTCTACTCTCGCTCCACAGACTCAACACCTCACCAGAGGTTCTGAACAACATGTGTGTGTCAGGAAGTTCCCATGCAATCCTACATATGGCAACATTTAAGGGCTTCTTTTTTTCCATCAGGCCAAGCTTTAACTTAATTTGCTGTTCCGCCATTGGGAGAGCATGAGTACAGTAAGAGGACAGACCAGAAGTGTACAATTTAAGCTCTAGACAGAGCTATAGGCCGAGCAGCAGAGAACAGAGAAGACACTCATATTCTGAAGAATTCTAGAGATTCTGATGTTAAACTAAGAGCATTTCTTCTGATGAAAGCCTTGGAGCATAGACTGTGGTTATTTTGCAAGATGGACCGAGAGATAACATCCAACATTGGGGAAATGATTGTCCCGCATACAGAGCACAACCCAAGGACATTGGGTGATGTACACAGGTCCCTTAAAGGGTTTTGCCGAGACATTATCCAGTGGGACATTTAATGACCACACGGAGACAAGGCCTTGTGGAGGTCGCTTGATGGTCCCAAGGATGTGTCCTCTAGGGGGGCTTGGCCTGGTTCCCTGTCAGTTTCCAAAACATCACTGAGGACCATGCCAGGACCTTCTCAGGACACTGTGTCATGGTCCTAGGTATCCTAAAACAGTACGTGTAAATTAATGAAACAGTATGGGGATTTTATGGTAAGTATAATAAAAATCAAATATAAAAATCACTTATATTGGTCCTCTTATACACATGTAAAAAGTGTATTGGTTGTGTAAATTTGCAAATGTATTTTTTGTCTGTTATTGTATATTCTACTTTTCCTGATGCACTATTAAAGAGAGTGGAGTTATAGGGGAGACCAAGAAAATTTTTGTTAAAATCTCAGATGAGGATATATTAAATAACGTTACTTCTTGAACAAGCCCACACCAGTTAATAATGTGTGTCAAATATGTATGCTGAAAACACTTTTGTGTGGGTTTTCCGAACTTTGTTGTGGTTTACCAATCATGGCCATGATAGGCTTGGCACAAGGAGCCGAGAGTCAACCTGGTTGTGTTGCAGATCTAGTTTCAGACTGATGACTCTGGATACAGCCCAAGTGTATTTATTGCCCTGCTGGTCATCTGAACATGAACAAATATTGATGTGGCCTTAGAAGGTAACATACCCTTATAATCTTCACCCAGCACAGCTGGTAGAGGTCGGGCCACCCCTCAGAGTCTGGCTCCAAGGTTCCAAAATTACCAGACAGTTTCTCCTGGCCACTACGCCTAAATGATTGTTGTTGCTTGCTCTTCTGGGTTTAAGGCTGAGTATCTGTACAAGCGGTTTCTGACAATTGCTGATACTGACAGCTGAAGGGCTCACAAAATACACACCACATATTTAACCATAATTTCTTCAGGAGCTTGTGTCCTGCCTATAAGATATTTTCTGGGGAGAGAATGTATCTTTGCGACAATTAAGTACAAGCCAAGTACCAGACAAAAAACTCCAGGGAACCATGACACAACATCTCAAAAACGTCATCTGGATGAAACAGGAAGTGGACAAAACCTTAAGAAGGTCATGATACAACGACCTGATGTTCCCCAACAAAGCAAATGACACATTTCTGTTTACAAAAAATATTCTTTCATAGCGTGTCTGGTTATATCTGTCATATATTCTATGTTAAATTCATTCTATTAGTCTATGAGCCTGAGACATACTTTATGTATATAGATTGCTTGACCTGATTTCCAAGAGACAGTCTGTCTTGTGGATGGGATGTTAAATGGGTGTCCGGAAACTTACCGGAAAAGTATGGGGCTCCTGACTAAATCTCTCCCACCGAATCAACCCCAGCTATTAATTGGTAAATTCAAAATGCTTAAATGACCTAAACCATCAGGTCAGTAAAACAACCCATCCTCCACAGCTGCCGATCTCTGTCTGATCAGTCAGTGATTAACGAGCAGGTTTAACCAGGCTTTCTCTGTAGTTCTGATTTACTAACTGAGAGAGATGGAGATGTATACAGGCTGTGCCAAGTGTAGACATCTGGATAACAGGGAGATAATCAAGGAGAGATTACGCTCAGAAAGGGATAGTGGACAGCACCTCTATGCGAAGGAGGTAGTGTACTGTACCAGCAGTGTGAAAGAAGTGTAAAAGTACTTTACCAGTAGCGCACTAGTAGTTTTAACAGTATTTTACCAGCAGTTTAACAGTAGTGTACCAGTATTTTTACCCTTATTTTACCACTAGTGTACCAGTAGTCTACCAGTAGTGTTTGAATAGGAGGAACTTCCAGATGCAGGGAATAGAAAGCATAGCTGTGAGGAAAAACCTAAACGCTCCACTCCATAGAGAGGGGGAGAAGGATGAAGCGAGAAGCCACACAATCTATATAGTGAGGAAGAAAGCAGAGGAGGGAGAGTGGAAAACCACAAAAAGAAAAACCTGAGTGTCTACCTGAGCAGTCTAGATGAGAGGCAGACTGAGAGCTTGTGAACTCACAGCCAACACAGATCAAAGTGCAAGGTTAACAATTAGGCTGTGATGGTACGAGACCTTAGCCATTACCGTTTTAATGCCTCTAATTACACTAACGATATTAGGGAGGAATCGTGTTTTCAATTACAGTGACTGTATTAGCAGAGGGGCTAACAATTTGCAGTCTTTATAATTAGGCACATAGCATAAAAGTAAAGAAAAAAATTTGCAGGAAATACTAACACAGAGTGACAACCAGTTTATTATCCACAGCGGCCACCCGAACACCCCAGGTGTTCACTAGGCAGGGAAGGCTAATCATTGTAGTAAACATACACTTTCATGGCACTGTCATCTGACGTTGCATAACATTTAGCCACAGACCAACATGTAGCTGGGAGACGGAGCCTAGAATGTGTCAAAAATGTGGCGTATCCATCAAAAGAAGCTGAGAGAGAGAATGGAGCGGTCTTGTAAAAATGAGAAAGAGAGAAAGCAATGATAAAAAGAGAAGCAAGGGCCTATAAACAGGGAGTGGAGAGGCGAGCAGAGGGAGGGAGGTTTATGTCAGTTTAATAGACAAACCACCCAGAAGGCAGACTAATATACGAAGCTGAGGTCACATCCAAACGTCTTCACGTGCTAGGTCAGAAGGAGATTGTAAATAGACTGCGATGAAAAACGTGCCAATGTTGATCCAAGAGTAAATGACACAGACAGCATAGTGACTTTATTCATCTACAATGTGACCTGACCAGACACACTTCTTGTCCCAGTACATATTAGAAACTATTCTAAACTGCCTCAGCAGTTGCAGGAGAACGAGAGATATTGGATAGAAACAGAGATAGAAACAGAGATAGATGGATCTTTCAACTAATCTCACTGCAACCCCCTTCAGGTCTCTGATCACTACTTAGTCTCCTTTCTTTCCCCCTCGTCCAACTCTACCCCAGATGATCGTGCAGCAGTCCTCTTTCCCCCGCTGTCACCTTCTATCCTATCAATTCTTCTGTCTGCTAAATCTAGTAAATTATTTATTTACTAGTAACTATTCCAAAAGTACCTATTGTAAATTTTTCAGTTTTACTAGTAAATGCAGATTGCATACTAATGCTTATTCTTAAGTAACTATTCCAATAGTTACCAGTGTTCATTTTACTAGTAACGTTAGCAAGTTTTCATTTTACTAGTAAAAGTAGGTTTGTTATTAATACTCATTCCAAAAGTAGTAGCATCTATTTCAATTGTTAATAGTTGCTATTCTGTTTTTACTAGTCATATGTTAAATTTTTACTACAGGTAGAGTAGCCGTTTACCGTCTCGTACATATCAAGTTTCCACAACGGAGTGGAATCGCAAGGCCAAGTTGAAGTGGTTGAAGTTTATGGAGGACACAAGAGCCAGTAGCTTTTTTTTTAGTATCTGTCGATGCTCATGGGGCATTGGAGAGGGCATCATTTTTTTATCAACACACTTGAGCACAGGAGAAAGTGTCATCACCGTCTTCAGTTCAGTCCCAGCTGTTCTGTGCTCGTGGGCCCATTGGCAGACTGCATCCTTCCTAAAGGGCTGTCTCCATGCTGGGGTTAACACATCATCAGGAACGTCCCTTGTGCCTCACCAGACCGAACACTCTCTCTGGAAGTCCATTTCCTCCTCAGAGACTTCCTGGCAATGACACACACCTTGGCTTTGTTCGGCTCCACACCAGCAGTGATTATATGTATTTAAAGAGTTGACTTTGTACTGAACTACGTCTTCGTTGAATTTCACATTTGCTTGCTCTCGCTACGCTACGCCTTTTTGAGATTTTCGGATGGTGTTCATTGGATGATGCCGTCATGATCAGATCACCTGCAATAATGTGCAGACAATCTATGCCACCGAAGGCCTCATAGCTCTTCTGCTGAAACACATAACCATCTTCCTCGTTCCAATATGGTGAAGAAAACAATGGCAAAACACAAGACTAATAATGGCAACAGAAGACCGACAATGGCAACACAGTAGCCTCCGCGCTCGTGTCTAACTTATGCACTACCATGAAATGTCAGACTTTTTATCAACCTCTATGGACTCTTATGAAATAGGGCCCTTTTTGCCTGACTGGATGGTAAGTATTGCTTATAGCTTGTTCAAATAAAATATGCTTTTATAATAGAACCAGTTTTGGTGTGATGTTAGGAATTTTCAAGGAAATGCCTTGTTTATTAATAACAATGAAAAGCATTTCATGAGCAAATTGAATAGTACAGTGTTTCATAATATCTGCGCAGGCCTGTTTACAATTATACGCCCAGCCGTACGAATGGACGACATCTGTCGTAACAATGTGTCAGGTTAACGGAGGTACAACTATTGTCCTGAAGTCTATTATAGGACCACGGTGGATGACGGCAAATTACAGCAAGAGAAGCAATGTGCTGACCGAGGCTCAACCCCCAGAGAGAGCCTCTGCAACAGGTCTGGGCAAAAACCCAGCAGCCATTATGAGGAGATGCCACTCCTGTATGGGGAGATGGAAGACAGAACCAGTGTCTGGCATGGCTGGGGTTGACCTGCAAGGGGCTAAAGAAGGCTTCTTTTTTTTTTAAATCATTGTTCCACTTCACCTTTCCCCAAAGGTAAAAATTGCAAAGAATAGGGACTTAAAACAGATACATTTTTAAGGTTGTGGTTTTCTTTGGGAGAAGGCATTTTGAAAGGGGATGATGATTCTACAGACCTTTGAAAGACGCCATGAAAGAAGCCATGCTGGTTTATGTTCCTCTGAAGATGTTTGAAGGAAAAAAGAAGAAATGCCACCAGTTACTGCAGCCTAATAAAGAGCTACGGGCGGTATGGGGTTAAATTACGACTTGTGTTCGAAGCCGTCCATAGCGTGTTGCGCATGTTAATCGTCATGACACTCATACTTGATGCAGAAGTAATTCATTTGCCACTTATATACAGTGCATTTATGCTAGGAGTCAAAGTGATGGATTTTATTATTAAACCTTGTCAGTAGCCTATTGGTAACAAACATATATTTGAATTCTAATGGAACTCAAAACGGATTTTATTTTCACAGTTAAGTCAAATAACTGGCCTCTAAAACACTAACAATATTAAGGTATTATTAAATGGCACATGATGATTCTCTATGAAGAATAGATGTTTGTTTTTGCTCTCCTCGTCTTGTTTCAAACAGTTGGGAATTGACAAAAAAAATACTGCTGAATCAAAATCTTGAATCAATAACAGCATGCTTTCATGACCCTCCCAATTTCTCCTGACACATCCATTTCAGACACAAACCAGCTAGGCAGTTACCGATAGTTTTTCAGTAGCAATATATTTCTCCTCTGTTGAATGCAAAACAGTAACACAAATTCTGACTATAGACCAGCTCTCTGCCACGTACTTATAGACGCCCAACCAGCAGTGGAACGCATCAAAAAACTAGCAGATGATTAACATAAAGTGGAAGCTGTCTTTGTTACCAGTACCTATTACAATTCAGGATATCTTTATCCTGTGTTTATCCTGTAAAGTGAAAACACTTTACTAGTAAAAACAGAATAACAAATAGTAACTGGAGTAGCTACTAGTAACTACAGAATAAGTACTAGTACCAAATCAGCTTTTACTAGTAAAACTGAAGTAGTTACTAGTAACAATTAAAAGTTGCTAGTTGCTTTTAAATGAATACCTTCTCTTCCTCTCCAACTCTAAAGTCACTTTCTATCTGCAGCTGACTTAGTCAAACACTAAAGCAAGTTTCAGGTACAACTGAGCACATTGTCAGAATGGGGTCCAAGCACATTGTCAGAATGGGGTCCAAGCACATTGTCAGAATGGGGTCCAAGCAAATTGTCAGAATGGGGTCCAAGCACATTGTCAGAATGGGGTCCAAGCATATTGTCAGAATGGGGTCAAAGTCCATTGTCAGAATGGGGTCCAATCAGAGCAATGTATCGAAACATGGGGTTGACGTGTGGATGTATCCCCGGGGCCTGTGGACAGCTCTGGCCTGCAGTGATTTCTCCCAGCAGGTAGACTGGCAGTGCAGTCAGACATGCAACCACAACTCAAACAATGGGATCCTTGCGGTAAGGGGCATCTTTCCCAGAAAGTCACAGAGAAAGTGGCAGGAATTCAAATTACTGTCTGCTTCCCGGGTTTAAACGACTTTTTCATTCAGGAGGCTATTTACTGTAATAAGGAATAAAATGAAAATGTGTTGAAAGTGCAAAAAGGGAGAAAAACTAATAAAGAGGTTGGTTTCCTGAGTATGAGATGCTTAACTGACAAAGACAAGATCAAACATGAAAAAAATGACAAAGCAAACAGACAAGACAGACATGGTGAACCTTTTTCATAGGTTTTGTGTCCCACTGTGCCTTGCAGCAATTGGTTACATGAATCCAATTCAACATGTTGTACCAGCTTTGAATGTGAAGAAAACCAGACCATATTTTGCTAAACTTCCAGATTGTTGCCATAAAAACTCAGAGTAGGTCATCCTATCTTGACCTTGAGAGAAACATTCTCCCTTGGTGAGACTCAATGGTTTCAAAAACACAACACATTTGTGAACCACCTGCAGGATGGCCTTACATTCTTTGATAACAGTCAGATAAAGTCGCTGTTCATTTGAGCTTTCAAAACAGGCTGGGAATAAGCCAGAACGCGCATGTGGATTTCTTGGTAGGAGCATGTCGCTTGCAACGCCAGGACTGTGGGTTTGATTCCCCCTGGGGAGTCGCTATGAAAAAATATGCAAATCTATTCACTCACTACTATCGATCTGGATGGAAAAAAAACCCTGTTAAATTGCTTAAATGTAAATATAAACATTAGATCATAAAATAAGACTAATCGTACTTTTACACAGAGGCATATTCGTGTTGAGCATGAGAAATCACTGGGATATGTTGCTATCGTCACCACCCGCCTCTTTTCGTAAGCCTGTTGTTTGTCTAAGTCATAATAACACCTCCTTGGCTCACCTCCTTGGCCCACCTCCTTGGCCCACCTCCTTGGCCCACCTCCTTGGCCACTGGGGGCACAGAGTATATGTTGGACCAGCTACTGTCCTTATTCTATCCTTGGTGTATCACACACCAAAAAGGGGCATGGATGTAGCTCGACGAACAACGTTTCAGTGACGAATAACGGCGCCGCCCGTCAGGTTCTGCAGGTGAGATCATGTACATATATGGTTCTGCTTTGGAGAACGTCTACAGGTCTCCGTAATGAAAACCAAGCATCCCTGTAGAAGCTAAATAAAGGAAGACAGTCTCCACATGTTCTTTTGGCATCCATGAGTTGTTGATAAATCATTTTTATGAACTTGGCATGGCAGAAGCCTTGTGTCACTGACTCTGTCTGGATAAAAGAGTCTTCTTAGATGTCTCAATCTCCATCTCCATCTCTGGCCCGACGTCATCACGTTCCCCTAAACAAGTAAACACTTCTTGAGTCCAGGTCACAGATACCCACAGGGCGTGCAGGCTTTTGTCCCTGCCGTGGGTTCATCGACCCTCGGCCAGTACCCACGAAGCAGCATGATGGTCCGATCCGGTCGTAGAGGGCAGTGGCGGGAGCCAGGACTGGACCGCTCCACGGCAGACAGTGACAGAGAGAGAGGAGTCGCAGCCTTCTGTGTGCCTACAGCTCAGGTTGCAGATCTGTCACCAACGCTCCTCACAGAGGGGCACACATTTTGTGATGGGGGAAGGGAAGAGTCATGACACTGTCCCGGTCCCTAACAACGGGCTTGGGTTACACGATCCGCGTCCAGCCAGTCAACATCACCAAGCCCCTTTCATCTGGCCTAATAGCTCCCACGGGAAAGAACGCAACAGCACTGGGTACCTAAGAGGATTGACAAGAGCCTACAGTAGCTACACAAAGCCTCGCTGAAGACCGCACTAAGAGTACTAAGTGGCAGAACCTCCAGTGAACGTCCCGTTGTCATCCAGTGAGAGGACAGAGGATGGATATGTCCAGCACCGCTTCATGACGAACAGGAGAGCGGAGTGTGAGACTCACCGGTAGCGGGTTGAAGGTCTGGTCCACTAGGTGTGTGTATCCATAGTCGAAGAACGAGTGTCGCAGGACAACGTCAATCCCCTGCATCGCTGCAATACCCAGAGTGTTCAACCACCTGTACACACATAAACGCACGCTCACACGCACAAACACACATATATACACACACAAACACACACACACACACACACACACACACACACAGACATATGTGCACAGACAGAAAGTGAGATTCATGAGTGAGGCGATACCTTATTCAATGGATTGATTGATGGACTACTTTTATAGAGGGGTTGAATGACTGATTGTACTTACAGAAAGCCGGCGGCGTAGGTGTTAGAGAGGTTACTGGTTCCTCCAGCCCACGCCGGACCCACGCCACCCAACCACACCTTTTTACCAGGGGTATGGCTGCTCACAACCTGAGAGAAAAGACAGTCAGAGGGAGAGAGGAAACACAGGGTTACAAATTAATGTTATGGGGAGGGAGAGAGGAAACACAGGGTTACAGATGAATGTTATGGGGAGGGAGAGGAAACACAGGGTTACAGATGAATGTTATGGGGGGG
>JACXGI010020728.1:0-10848 GCA_016801175.1 Esox masquinongy | reverse complement strand
GCAGGAGACAGGAAAAATTTAGAAAATGCATTCCTTAGAACTACAAGGATTTATAGTGGAGAAGGAGAACTGACCCTACTCCCCAGCACAATAATATAGCAGCGTAAGACCTTGGGGCTGAGACAGGGGGGTCCGGTGACACTGTGGCCCTATCCGGGGGAGGCCCCGGACAGGGCCCAACAGGCAGGAAAACAATCAACCCACATTGCCAAGCATCAACCAAAGTGATACCCGCCAACCGCAACCACCCTGTTATCAAAGGTTATTGCACACACAAAATTTGCAGTGTGTGTACTGTTCACAGGATTGGCTATTGTCTCAAAATCATAAAATATGTAGCGTTTACTGGGGTCCTCGGGTTTAGATGGTTTTATGAAACATTGATGATTCATTTCAACAGTCAGATCCACATTACAATTGGGACAAATGTTACACTTGTGGGGTTTATAGTTGGTCATACTAACAGTGTATTGATGACCACAATCGACACAGCATTTCTTATGGTCACACCTGGTAACCCAACGACCTGCAACTTTGTAGAACTTCAGACGTTTATGATGTCTATAACAAAAGTTGGAGTAACATATTCGCTTACAGTCCAAACAACTCTATCTGTAGACGACCCTGGTGTCGACATGCGGGATCTTTTCGCTGTATTGTTAGTATTATCTATGGCGGTATCGCTGTGTGTTAGGTACGGTCTGTTGGATATGTGTTGAGGTTGATGGCTGTTCAGTGTCTGGTCTGTTGTTAGCATTATCTTTTGCCATTTCTCTAGCTGAATGTGTAAATAATGATCAACTTACAGGTTAAAATATTATTCTAACTGAAACATACATTTACATACATCACAGTTTTGATGAGTTGACTGTAAAAATGTATTACTTTCAGTTTTCAAGCATTGTGAAATGGGGTAACTATGGAACCAAAAACTCTGATGCTGTACAGCCACAAGGTGGGGGGGGGTTCCGTAACTGAAGCCATTATGGCATTGTAGTAGTCTCAAACAGTACCCCCGCTGCACACTGTTGGTTGGTATATAGAAAACAAAGATACAGCTATATGCAGATTGTCATAATGTTAATAACATTTTAGAACACCAATGAAAATGTCTGTGAATGTTTACACTTACACAAGAATCATCGGTTCACGACGTTGCGTAAAATCACAACCGCGCAGTCCATCTGACACCGATGTTGGTCTGAAATAAAAACAATGTGGGTTAACAGAAGACCATGCGTATACATGTATTTAAAGCTGATGATTACTAAGTGTTAAAAGACTACTTACCAAGGTCTGAAGGTCCAAAAAGGTGTTTTCTAAACAAGGCTGTGTTGAATTCCACTCATCTCTAAACCACAGATTTAAAACAAACAACATGAAAGACAGATAAAGGCTTAACGTTTGGATTGCTCCATCATTTTAATTATGAATTTCTTTTATACTTTCTTAAAAAGTTCAAATGTGTCGTTTGTTAGTTTTTGTAATTACAACACAATTCAAAACAATTCTTTCAAATAAAAGAACTTGTACTTACAATGTAAACGGCCTACACAGCACTCGAAACGGCAGATGTCTTCTGTCAGTCACGGATTTAATAATGACTTCACAAATGCTAGCCCCCAAAAGGTTACGCCTCTTAACTTTATCATTGGATACACGTCACCGTTCATCACGTTAGAACTTCACCGGTAACAGTAATTAAAATTGTGATATGGTTGGGTGAAGTTAAACTATTTCAGGTATTTGTTGACAATCGATACTTCCGGTCAGGTAGAAATGCTGTTCTCATTAGTTGTCACGTCGTCACCGCAACATCGTCATTTCATTTTATCTGTTAAGGACTAACTCATCCGCTTACATACACCAGCCAGCATTTATCTTATTATTCAAAAATACATTTAACACACATAATATATGTCCAAAATACAGCATATAAAAATCGGAATTCATTTCATGCCTCATTACCTGGCAGTCACGCGTCTCCACACACACACGCACGCACGCACGCACAGACAGGTATTTACCAACTCACAAACACCACAGTTCGTAAGCATCGTTGCCTGGAAAACAATTCTATCATTTTGTAGACAACATTCTTGCATTAACCCCGTTGTATAATGTGATAAGACATATTTACAAATGTTTTGTTTACCAGAAAGAACAGATCTTATGCTGTCAACAAATCAGCGTCGTTCATGCAAATTTAAACTCCACCTTCTTGGTACGTTTGTAACTTTTTGCCATATCTTGCAACTCAGAGGTTAATGCTGACCTAAAATACCCATTCTTATTTCATGAATAATCATTGATCATACATACACATGTACCAAAGTCGTCAGTTTTATTTTTAACACTATGTTTAACCCAACCATAACACAATCAACCAAGCAATAATGTCTACTCAAATCAGGTTTAATGTTCCTTTAGAGTACTAATTTCGCCCTCACAATGTATGTATTAAGTAGTGCTATGGTGGTTTACAAACCTTGTGTAAAATGAGAGATGTTTTTCAACCTGAATGTATTGCATATTGTGCTATGGATTATTTTCAATTTCGTGGACCATTACAACGGGTGGATCTGATCTTAAGACCCATTTCGTGTTTAAATAATAAATGGGCAGAAACTCTCCAAAATCGTAAATCCCGACCCCCACTTTATATCTTACACAAGAAATTCTGTAGTTGTTAAAATGGCACAAACCCATGTTACACAAGCATTGTAAAACATGGTAGATCAACAACATCTGTTGTACAAACTTGTCATAACATCGACTGCCTGTGGGATTAAACATTCCAGAACCCTGGCACCCTATTGTTGAACACCAAATATCACCCTACATATCATAACATCTTATGCCTTGGGAATTTAACATTCCCAAACTCTGGCGCCCTATTGTTAAACATCGGACTTATCGTAACATCGAATGTCTGGTGAATTTAACATCCCCAGAACCCTGGAGCCCTATTGTTAAACATCAAAGTCACCAGAAATTACATACCACGCACACCCCATACCATATTTCACCCTCGGACATGCATATGTCATACAGGAAGTTACAAACCCTAACATACGTCACACAGGAAAATTCAACCCCTAACATACGTCACACAGGATGTACCACCCTGGAACATACGTAACACCGGAAGTCCCACCCCGGGAACATACGTCACACGGAAGTCCTACCCCAGGACATACGTCACACCGGAAGTGCCACCCCAGAACATACGTCATACCGGAAGTCCCACCCCTGCATACGTCACACAGGAAGTCCCACCTACCAAACCGGAAGTCCCACCCCAGAACATACGTCACACCGGAAGTCCCACCCCTGCATACGTCACACCGGAAGTCCCACCCCTGCATATGTCACACAGGAAGTCCCACCTACCAAACCGGAAGTCCCGCCTACTGTCAATCAATCATCCAAAAGTGACAGAAGCCGTCCTATATAAATTACTCAAGTTCACGCTGAGCATGTGACAGATGTGAAAGCGTCTGGAGACTCCGTGGTAAATATGATGCTGCCTGCAACATCATCCAGCATGGG
The DNA here is from genome assembly GCA_016801175.1 of Esox masquinongy. Lineage (NCBI taxonomy): Eukaryota > Metazoa > Chordata > Actinopteri > Esociformes > Esocidae > Esox > Esox masquinongy. The sequence continues at coordinate 7,296 of JACXGI010020728.1, read as the reverse complement.
TGATGTTGGCACTGGGTCAGTGCTGGTTTGAGGAGGCATATCCTTGGAGGGACGCACAGACCTCCACGTGCTAGCCAACGGTACCCTGACAGCTGTTAGGTACCGGGATGAAATCCTCAGACCCATCATCAGATCTTACGCTGGTGCAGTGGGCCCTGAGTTCCTCGTTCCTCCTGGTGCAGGACAATGCCCGGCCTCATGTGGCTAGAGTGTTTAGGCAGTTTCTGGATGACGAAGTCACTGATGCCATTGACTGGCCCTCATGAACCTCTGGGACGTTATGTATCGGTGCATCCGCCACCTCCAAGTAGTGCCACAGACTGTCCAGGAACTCACTGATGCTCTGGTCCAGGTCTGGGAAGAGAACCCCAGGACTCAGTAGTGTGTATGGCCCCCACGTGCCTGTATGTACTCCTGACAATGTCTGGGCATGCTCCTGATCAGACAGAAGATCCCCTCCCAGACTTGGATCGGTGCATCCGACGCCACCAAGTAGCACCACAGACTGTCCAGGAGCTCACTGATGCCCTGATCCAGGTCTGGGAGGAGATCTCCCAGGACACCATCTGCCGTCTCATCAGGAGCATGTCCAGACTTGTTGGGAGTGCCTACAGACATGTGGGGCCATACACACTACTGAGTCACATTATGAGTTGCCCTGATGAAATTCACACAAGTTGGAACAGCCTGTGATTTCAATTGTTTACTTTGATTTTCAGTGTGAGTTTCAATCCAGCCCTCAATTTGTTGGTGATTTTGGTTTCCATTGACCGTTGTTACATCATTTTGTTCTCAATGAATAACACAATATACAGTAAAGATTTTGATCTTTATAATATTTCATTAATTGAGACCCGATGTGCAAAATACGTGTTCCTTTAATTTTTGTGAGCAGTATATTTGCCATGGTGGTCTTCAAATTCATAAAATATTCAATTTGAAATCCTTAACAGTCCTTAACATCAACCAAAGTTAGGCAGTGGACTAGGTTATTTTGCTTTGCTGGTTTTTTGAGACAACAAAGTCTCCCTTTTCTTGTTGATTTTGTTGAGTCTTTGCTTCAGGGTTAATGCATTTTAAATATAATTTTTTTCCATACTTGTCCACACACCATACTCCAGACTTTTAAGGGCAATTTATTTTGATATATAATTATACACAGCACCTTGCAAAAGTCTATACAGATAATACAATAAACAAAAACCATAGTGTTTTTAAACCAAGTCAGTATTTTTTGTAGCCTCACTGAAGCAATTCACATTAGTAGATCGTCATGGATTTCTTTAAAAAAGGATTGTGATTAATTCTTCCAAACTCTCTGTGCTTCTCACAGAATTTGTCCAAACTCTTCCTTTGACTTTGGCTGCTTTTCCTTATTTTCCTTGTCCAAGTGATCTCAAACTGGTTAAATCAAGTTGAGGTAGGGACTTTGAGGTGGCCAATCTAATACGATCTGCAATCTTCCTATTCAAACAGGTCTTATTCATTGTTGGAGTGTTTGGGGGTTATATTGTGCAGATTTTATTTCCAATCAGTCAAAATCCATGTACTTGAGTACCAGATAACTCTGCCAGAAAGCACTTTGTTGGATTTCCTTCTGTCCTTCTGACATTTCTTGTAGCCATCTCAAGATACCATTGACCTTTTAGACAACACACATAATTCTTGTTACTTTTTATTGTATTTACATTTATTTGTATTTTGTTAAAATATATTTGTAGTTGAAAACTTTCATATTAGTCACCTGATCTGTGTCTTTCAATAACTTTGTCCTTTTGTTGAAAACTCCTTGGAACGTTTTCCTTTCTTTACAACAGATTGATCCTACAGAAACTGCAGAATTAATCCTGAAATAATGTAAATCACTACAATTTAACACAGCTGATGGCTCACTTGGTGTGTGATTTTAAAGGTGATTGGTGACAGCTGAACTCATTTGAAATTGCTATTATAACTATTATTTATTTAAATTTTGTATTTTTCATGTAAAACATTCACACTAATAAAATCCCATTAAAAGTGTAGAGTTCAGGTGATTAGTGAAAATAATATAATTGGCCTTTTAAGTTCATAGATTCTGAGGCACTAACAACAACAAAAACAATGGGCAGTAGACTTTCTAGAGGCACTGTACTAGTATAAACCTGACTTATGGAGAGCAGCCTATTGGCCAGAAAGTAACCGCATTTAGTTGTAATGAGATCCTATCAGGACCAAGAGATGACAACTTGAAATCCTGAGATCTGGTTGAGTTAAAGTGACCATCAGATGTGATGCCGTTGGTATAGCAGGACCTAATATTTATACTATAAGAGAGAACTTAACAGATATACAATAGCCCTTATTTGGAACAGCAGTCAAACATACAGTACATGTACAGTGGTAATTCACATGAATAGCAGAACACACAACAGGCAGACCATGCAATTCCTGAGCCCATGTGTGGGTGTAAAGTTAGATGCTTTGATTGCAAACTGCATGGTAAACCTCAGTAATGTGACCTGTTGCCTAAGCTTCAGTGGTGTTAGTAGTTGGAACTGCATTAGCATGGAATATTGATTTCTGACTGTTTAAACAGGCATCCCAATTAATATTTTTTTTCCAAAAATGGATATTTTGACCAATCCATTAAATTAAGCTCTGACAAAAATAGCTAATATAAAAAAGATCTGATGTTGGTAAGAAGAACAGTTATTGTAAACCAATATCAGAATACGGTTGCCTGTGTAAACATTCCCATTAATCAACAGGTGTGAGCATTAGCTAGAAGTTGCATGCAGGGCTCAAATAATTTAAATCAGCATTGCAGTAGCTCTCACATGTATGCTTTCACCTTTCAAAATTAGAACTGTGTGGGCATGGGATAAACATTGCAAATAGATAGTGTAAACACTGATGTGGCAGGTTTAAAAGGAATCCCAGCCAAAGTCTTCAAAATATGTCCATCAACAGTGCATGGATTCCACCAGAGGCTGCTGTTCTCAGAAAAAAACTTTCTTTTTACACTATAAATTGGAAAGTTCATAGCATAATTGCTTTGGTATTAATGTCCACTATCGATGTAAACTTCAGTTAGAGTAAAGCTACTGACGATGATAGGTAATATATGTTATTGTACAGCATGTTGGATATGCATAGCCTCTGATCTGTTATGAGAAAACAAGAAGTGTCTCACTCTGCACCAGAGATTTTGAAGTTTGTTCGATTATCAGCCATAAGTCACAGTGAGGTCTGACCACCTGACATTGTTCCAAAAGTCTTGCTGCCTGCAAATTCCTTCTATTGATGTAAGGCAGTAGCAAAGTCCTCTCAAATTCAAGGGTCATACTGTTCTGTAAGTAATGATTCTAATGATCACAAATCTTTTGTGTAAGTCTCAAAGTCAGTCATTGTTAGTAAAGAAGAGTTTGCTTTCAAGTTGTAAGAGTTACATTGTCCATCTCAGACTGATATTCCTTGTAAGCTGATAGACAGTGTAGTGTAAGTAGCCAGAGTTTACCTCTGTCGAGTTTAAAGCATGCTAAATATCTGGAGGTTTAAAGCTGTTCAATTTTTTGGATGAAGTTACGTCCCTCAGTGGTAGTCTGTTTTTCTCAGAATACTGTGCAGCCCAGCAGACATGAGGAAGGGCTTCTCGGGGCTGCCGTCATTCCTCTCCAAGTCCTCACCTAGAGAAGTTGATGGGAAGAGTTGTTCAAGGAATATAGGAGGAAGAGATTGGAGGAAAGAAGTGGAAACATAGGGGTTAAAGCTGCTCAGATGGTAAGTGAACCAAAGGCAATGAACAGCCATTCTGGTTGGGATTGACCAAAAAGCTACTGAAGATGTCAGAGCACAAGTTCGCCATTAGTGTAGCAATACATAAGAGTACCTACAGACAAGTGGTTTAAACTTTAATTGAAGGTTTCATAATATACCTTTTATTATGCATTTGTAAACAATTTACAAAATTCACAATTTATTAATCATTACTGGCACATTAATATGCAATGGACAATGCAGTTTACATTTCCGTAAATATTGCGTGTTGTATACTTATTTTTATATCAGGTACTTCTGGACTGCCTAACAATGTTATGCCTATCTTTTTGTGAGAAGTTACACTAAACACTTACAGTAAAGTATTACTGACAAGTGCTTTGGATGCCCTTTAAATTAAGATGAGGGAAGGAAGCGTTACTCACAAAAACACAGGAACAATGTGTCCACGCACATTGCATATACGCTGAAGAATCCATGAGCAATCAAATATGACCCGGCTATCACCGTCTGCCAATGACAAAATAATTACACATTTGAACTAATTCCTACACTTTCTGTTATTATTTGATATTCTCTTTCTTCTAGCCCTAACTTCGCTGCTAGCTACTTCACAATGTAGGGTCTACTTACTACTACTGAGTAACATGGTTGTTCCATGTAGCTATCTTAACATGAATACACTAACTGTTAGTTGCTTTGGATAAGACCATCTGCTAAACTATTAAAATGCAAATTGTAATGCACAACAACAGCTTAGTGTAGGCTATTACCAAATTATTTTGTCAAAAATCCAAAAAATGTCTCTCTTACCAGTAGTGGTACCAAATAGTAATGTAAAGTCGGCACTTCTTCTTGCATAATGGGTATTTTGTGTGTGAAGAAAAAGAATGCAATTACACCTGAAGAACACATACACTACTGTAAATACTCAATAGAGGGGATAAAACACATACCAGAAATCTTGAAATTTAAGCATATATATAGCCAACTCACCTACTGTCCCTGCTATTAGCATTTTCCCCAAGAATAGTAGAAAATCAGTCACCCTGTCCAGCACTGCCACCCTGCAGGAGAGCGTGGTGAACCGAGTAAGTGTAGCCCTTTGAGATGCCTTCAAATACTAGGTAGCCTAAGAATTACACCCCAAAAGGGCCTCACCTGACTAAATTTCTCATCAGTAAGCAGAAGGCATCTCGAGCTGATGGACAAAAACCCTTCCCGTATATTGCAATCTAGAGAAAGGAACAAACAGAGTGAGGCCATATTCAGTTATTGCATACAAACAGTAGCTACCAGTGTTCCCCAAACTAGGGTTCAGGACCCCATGTGAAATTGTCTGATTTGAATATGGGGTGGCATGAGAAATTGGTTAATGTTTTTGGAACTGTATTCCAACTCAAAATTACTTGGACAAATTAACATTATGTACAATATAGAACTCACCTTTAGTACTGGCCTTTGTATGCAATAATCACCTAAGTCTAAGACATATTACCAGATGGTCCAGTTCCTGCTTGCTTCAATTGCCTTTTTGCCTAACTACCTAATGAGAAACCACTGCTAAGCCAACTGTTCAAATTCTTCTGGAATTTGAAAAAATCGGGGTAATATGTTCAAAACATGCTGTCATTTCCTATTAGTTAACCCTGTATAAATTAAAATACCCTACAAAAAAGATGCCAGTCTGCACTTTAACCCCACAGTCATTGTATCATTTAAAATGCAAAGTGCTGCAATAGAGAGCCAAGCCAAACAAATACAAAATACATCTCCAAATACGTTTGGAATCCACTGTATATAGAACTGGGATTATATGAGTAACCTCAGCAGCAGTGAAATACTATTGTAACAAACAGAGCGATCTCTGTGTTTCAGTCTTAGAAATGTACTTCTCCACTTTTAACGGTTTATGACAGAAAATATTATGAATGCTTTTACATAAGATTCTCAGGAACACGTCTGTGTCCCTTACAACCCCTTAGAACAATAATTTCACAAAAAAATATTATACAGTTTTACTTTGTTGTTATGTTTTCTTGAATTTTCCACACACTTCTGATTTACTTCATTCAGTGAACATTATTCATGAAATACATAACTTTTTTTCCCCATAGGAGAGTCACACCATATTTAAATATCAAAATGAGGTCATGGCCAATACGTTTTGGAACCCCTGAATGAATCTATCCTTGCTTGTGTAGCTACAAAAGAATTCACATGTACAAAAAGCCATATAATAGTATCAATACCTAAAAGCCCACATACATAACCCTACTTACCATGATGTAAGCATTTCTGTTCATGAACTTGATGAAGCGCTCTAAACACCAGAAACAGCATTTGAAACAGCAGAGCAGGAAGCGTGCTACAATGTTGTTGGCTCCTGAAAACAGACTACAAACCATTAGTGATGAGTTACTCCCTATAGTTACATTGAAAGTCACACAAAAGCCAAACTCACCTTTGAGTTTTGAATCTAAATACTCCAGAATGATTCGGGCCATCTGAACCATGGCCAGGATTAGAGAACCAAATGCTAGTGAGCCTGTGTGATACCTGTTGATACAGACGTAGACGCATGCACAAAAAAAACCATACAGACCTCTATCAGTCAGCCGACCTAAAAAAAATATACATAACCCCCCTGTAAATCCTCCATACAGAACTCCAATGATCTTGCTAATTGACTGTACTGACATTCTGACATAAAAGGCTCATTACCGTATGGCCCTGCTAAATGAAGAGAACAAAGGACAGGGGGGGATGTCCTGGGGTTTCCTGCAGGCCCAGTAGTAGGAGGCAAAGGCCCCAGCCAGAGTGCACTGTCCTAGGGCGATGGTGAAGTTTACGAGCCACAGGAAGATGAGCACATTGGACAGCTGGAGGACAAAAAGGTAGCGGTGGTAGGGAGTCTCCCCACCGTAGAATGCAAATGTGCACTGGGCTCCTGGGCAAACCTTTGATATGTTGGACCTGTCAAACATCTAGAAGGGAATTTGTGGAAAGTAACAATCCATAAAAGGGGGTACTCCTAAATGGACACATTGCCGGAGTTCATATCTGTGTCTGCTGAAAACTTAGATTTCAAGTTTAAGTCGGCTTACCTCAGGAACACATGTCTTGTTCGCGTACCCACAGTTTGGCTCAGCAGCCATTACTTTATAGATGGCGTGTCCAGAGGAGGCTAAGAATCTGTATTACGCCAATTAAGTTTGTTGTTCGTATACGACGATACACAACGGAACACCACTTTCTGAGGCCATTTCCCTTGTATCATTTTCTGTATTGCATAGGTCATCCAACAAAATGATAAACTTGGACATTTGGAAATAAGAGTTAAACAAAAAAATCAAACCACATTGCCCTCTAGTGGTAAAAACAAACCACAAGTCGGAGGATACACAGAGGTGACAGCAAAATAGGAGATGCAAATTGCCAGCAGCAAGAAGGTGACAATTGGGTAGAAGAGAGTCGACATGATGTAGCTGATGGCCCTAAAGACAGAGACAGGATATCTGTCATTGAAAAAAAAAA
>JACXGI010020727.1:0-10847 GCA_016801175.1 Esox masquinongy | reverse complement strand
TTAATGTCTAAACCGCTGGCAACAAAAGTGAGTACACCCCTAAGTGAAAATGTCCAAATTGGGCCCAAAGTGTCAATATTTTGTGTGGCCACCATTATTTTCCAGCACTGCCTTAACCCTCTTGGGCATGGAGTTCACCAGAGCTTCACAGGTTGCCACTGGAGTCCTCTTCCACTCATCCATGACGACATCACGGAGCTGGTGGATGTTAGAGACCTTGCGCTCCTCCAACTTCCGTTTGAGGATGCCCCACAGATGCTCAATAGGGTTTAGGTCTGGAGACATGCTTGGCCAGTCCATCACCTTTACCCTCAGCTTCTTTAGCAAGGCAGTGGTCGTCTTGGAGGTGTGTTTGGGGTCGTTATCATGTTGGAATACTGCCCTGCGGCCCAGTCTCCGAAGGGAGGGGATCATGCTCTGCTTCAGTGTGTCACAGTACATGTTGGCGTTCATGGTTCCCTCAATGAACTGTAGCCCCACAGTGCCGACAGCACTCATGCAGCCCCAGACCGTGACACTCCCACCACCATGCTTGACTGTAGGCAAGACACACTTGTCTTTGTACTCCTCACCTGGTTGCCGCCACACACGCTTGACACCATCTGAACCAAATAAATTTATCTTGGTCTCATCAGACCACAGGACATGGTTCCAGTAATCCATGTCCTTAGTCTGCTTGTCTTCAGCAAACTGTTTGTGGGCTTTCTTGTGCATCATCTTTAGAAGAGGCTTCCTTCTGGGACGACAGCCATGCATTTCAATTTGATGCAGTGTGCGGCGTATGGTCTGAGCACTGACAGGCTGACCCCCCACCCCTTCAACTTCTGCAGCAATGCTGGCAGCACTCACACGTCTATTTCCCGAAGACAACCTCTGGATATGACGCTGAGCACGTGCACTCAACTTCTTTGGGCGACCATGGCGAGGCCTGTTCTGAGTGGAACCTGTCCTGTTAAACCACTGTATGGTCTTGGCCACCGTGCTGCAGTTTAGTTTCAGGGTCTTGGGAATCTTCTTATAGCCTAGGCCATCTTTATGTAGAGCAACAATTCTTTTTTCCAGATCATCAGAGTTCTTTGCCATGAGGTGCCATGTTGAACTTCCAGTGACCTGTATAAGGAAGTGTGAGAGCGATAACACCAAATTTAACACACCTGCTCCCCATTCACACCTGAGACCTTGTAACACTAACGAGTCACATGACACCGGGGAGAGAAATTGGCTAATTGGGCCCAATTTGGACATTTTCACTTAGGGGTGTACTCACTTTTGTTGCCAGCGGTTTAGACATTAATGGCTGTATGTTGAGTTATTTTGAGAGGACAGCAAATTTACACTGTTATATAAGCTGTACACTCACTACTTCACATTGTAGCAAGGTGTCATTTCCTCAGTGTTGTCAAATAAAAAGATATACTCAAATATTTGCAAAAATGTGAGGGGTGTGCTCAGTTTTGAGATACTGTATGTAGATGAACTTGATGCTGCATTTATGCTGGAGATCATTAAAAAAAATATTTGTTTTTAATTTGCTTATGCAGGTGAAAATTGCAGTAGTCGTGTGTCACCTTCCAAGGTAACGTGGGACACTTATGACCGAACTCCCCACAGCTACTGACATGATGTCTGGCTCGTTGAAGTGGGTTGAGTGGCGGTGAAGGTAGTCTGGTTATGTACGTTCTTCTAGCTCCATAACCAATCAAAAAAGCACCATGTTAGTTACCTGGTAAACAACCGTCAGTTTATACTCCTTCCAGGTTTTTGGTCAGGCCAAAGCGCTGCGTGCGTGCATGTTTTTCTCCTTTTGGTGCCACAGTTACTTGTTGCTGGTGTAAATTGGTAATTGCAATTACATTTGTTATTTAAATAAAATTGTTCACAGCAATTGATGTAGTCTAAATAGACTTAGTCTGGTCCACAAGTCACCTCCACAGTAGAATTTGTTTTCCAGTTCTTGGTTACCAGGCTGTTGAAGTTAAGCCTATCTATTTCCTTTGATTTTAATTCGGTGTCCTTGAGTTTGGCCCATGGGCATAATGAAGTGGTTTTAGATTTTGATGACTATTCCAGTGCTTTCACACATTCCTTACCAAAGCCTGCTGGGTAGGCAACTTTTGAAAGTTTCCATCCATTTTTATTTATTCTAGTACCTTCTAACAATAAATATACATAGTTGTATCTGAACTGTCTAGGTTTGACATGAAATCTTTTAGCCTTTGAAAAAGTCAAATTACTCTATACTAAAGCTCAAGTCACGTGTCAGTGGTGGAAAAAAAGGTCTGTAACACTATGGCCCAAATTTGACTCCATTGTTTTGTATGAAATGATGGTAATTGTCAGTAAATGTTAAACCAATCAAAGCAATGTTTCATGACCGTAGGAACCTGATCCTTTAAGCTGAAACTGGCTCCAGCTAGGCTGAAGCATAACTCCCCGTGAGTTTCTACTGGAGAGTCAACAGATGTGCCAGTGGCCAGTGGCTGCTGGTCTTCTCCCCCATACAATACTGAAATTGCTGAAGCCTCTCCAAAATGCGCTACAATATCTCTACTCTGTTGTGATCCACAGAAGCCCAGGAGAATAGCCCGGAACACATTGCGTCCAGAGGTCACTGCTTTTTATCTCTAATTCTTCTATAGTGTGATTTCTATATTGTTGTCAACCCAAATGTGTACCCCCCCTTGTCTGACACATTAATTTTTACCCCTCCCAGTAAAGTGTTAAGGTCAAGCCTTGACTACCCCTCAGAAGGCTTCTGTTCTTGAGCACTTCTTGGAAAGCGTTTTTTTCTTTTCTTTAGCCTTACAGGAAAAACTGCCGCAGTAATGAACATGAAATTCACAATGTCTTATGTACTCTGCTCATCATGCGTCCCTTACCACAAACATCCTGCTCACCCAGTCAATTTAGCCATCCCATGTCTTTGGCTGAATTGTTCAGTAGGTCCTGTTGTGCCGCTGTGTCCATTCATCTGACCTCATCCCTCAATACATCCCTCTCTGTCTTTTGGGCCTCTGCCCAGCTGGCCCAGCGGTGCAATTTCTGGATGGCAAGTGACCGCTAAATGGGATTTCTTTTCCTCTCCATCTCTAGGAACATCATCTCCAGAGAGCCATGTCCGCCCAGTCGGTGTACGGAGAGAAACACAACATGGTCATCCCTGTACCGGAGGCAGATGGCAACATTGCCTACTACGAGTCCCTCTACCCCGGGGACTTTAAGATGCCAAAGCAGCTCATTCACATACAGCGTGAGTACAGTGGTCCCAGCTGAAGGGCCTCAGCGGTTCTTCCACATCCGCTCGGGGCCCGTTGGACATGATGCAAAGATTATATCCCATGTACCGACTCTGTGGATTGGCTGCGGGTCCCTGAATAGCAGTTTGAGAGCCCTTGGCCTAAATGAACCGGAAGATTGCAAATTGACCCCATCTATTTATGCACACGTGATCTGATAGGATTTGGTTTGTGTTAGCCCTTGGGTTTTTGAAGTGAGGTGTGCAGTTACCCACGTATACCATGAAACAAAATAATTATGCAGTGTAACCTTTAACTAATAGGGAGAGAATACCCCTGGTTAAGCTATTACATACCTAGTCGTAACATGGTGTATTGCTGTGTCGTCTTGCTTATTATTGCTTTATTGTCAAAATGTCACAGATGAGGGAAATGTTCAGCTACCCCTTTAGACTGAAGGTTACCTTGGTAACGGTGCTGCTTGTCAGAGAATGTATTCCTTGTGTTGCTTGATGACTTGAGTCTGCATAGTAATCTGATGTCTTCACTATCAGACCATGTAGACTCATCAACCAGTGTGGTAGACCTGCTGATTATGGCAAATGGCTTGACCCTGAATGATTTCACTCCATCTCAATATAAAGCATGCAGATGTGATCTAAGCTACATTGACCATGATAGGGTTGTGACCATCAGGCGTGGTTTTAACATCTCAGATGTTAGACCTGGTTCCAACTGCTGAGGAATGTGTGAACATACATCCGGTGAGTAGGAGTTCTGTGGGCGAAAACACCTTGTTAATGGAGGTCAGTGAACTAGACAGGCTAGTTTCAGCTGCAAAAGGCCACAAATACTCTAATAATTACTATTTTTAACATGGGTGTGCAGAAGGGCATCTTGGAATGCACAACCTTGAAACGGATGGAGGCGAAAGGGGGTGAAACTGGTCCTAGTTAAGTATACCGTATATATGTGTATGTATGTATATACAGTTAAGCCCAAAAGTATTCATACCCATGCCAAATTTTAAGCCATCATGAATTTTTATTTGACCAATAGGTTTCTTCTGGTTGGAAGTGACAAAACACGGTAAGGTATTGTGCTGGAGATACAAATGAATAACGTAACTATTTTAGTTTTTTCACATTTTTACAAAAAATGCCATGTTTATTTATGCCAACATTATTCATACCCCTGGAAATTGTTGCAAATTTTAGAGAAAATGCAAGTTTCTATACCATTTAAAATTGTATTGTAATTTCCACCATGAGAGAGCATTCTAATCACCTATAAATTGAGAACAGCTGAACAGCAGTAGTTCTCTAGTCAGTTACTAGTCAACTACAAGTCATGGCTAAAAACAGAAATAGTTACGTTATTCATTTTGTATCTCCAGCACAATGTCTTACCGTGTTTTGTCACTTATTTCCAGCCGGAAGAAACCTATTGGTCAAAAAAAAATTCACTATGGCTCAACATTTGGCATGGGAATGAATACTTTTGGGCTTAACTGTATATTTATTTAGTAGTGGCTGGGCAGTGTACTTCCAAAAGTATTCAGACCCCTGGCCAATTCTCATGTTATGTAATTACAAATGGTACATTGAGATTTGGAGTGGACAGCAATAACTACTCTAGATAATATTTGGTGTGTGTAACTTGTCAACATCTCAACATGAACTGCTAGTAGACAGTTGTTGTTTAAGTTGAGAACCAGTTTTGGAATTAATGTCACCTTGTGAGGTGTTTTCTCTGCTCCTAGCAGTTCATACAGTTTAACTGACTGCCAAAAGAACTGAATGTTTTTTTTATTTTGGGTGTGTGTAGAATTGTGTTCCATCTTAGGTTTTGAAGATGTCATAGGCTAGGCAAGAGTGCCTAGATTCAATGGCTGGTTTGAAGTTTTGTAATTGATTAAGCACCAGGCTTCACTGAAACGTGACTTTAAAAATGTGCAGCGTTGGCATCTGTCAGTATTGAGACCACAAGGTGTGGTTTCAGGATTTCCATCGCCCCTCCAGCTGTCCGCCATCTAAACCGCCCACTTCTCTGCAGCTTTCAGCCTGGACACAGAGCAGCCTGACTATGACTTGGACACTGAGGACGAGGCGTTTGTGAACAAGCTGAAGAAAAAGATGGAGATCACTTTCCTTCAGTTTGAGGAGATGGTCGACCGGCTTGAGAAAGGCAGCGGGCAGCAGGTACGTGTTGGAGGCTGCGTCCTAAATGTCACTCTGTCTTCACTGCGCACTTACCGGAAGTAGTATTGGCGGCCCAGTAGGGGGCACTCTCTTCTCAGGTCCACCTTTCAAATCCCAATGCTGAAATGCAGTGAGGGGGACTCTGCCCTGCACAGGGTTCTTGACTCAGAGTAGGGAGGTCAGCCTGGTGTCATGACTAATCTGGGCTTCATACCAACATGGCTACCTAATCATCCCCAGCTTCCAATTGGCTCATTCATCCCCTCACCCTGTAACTGTCCCCCATGTTGTTTGCTGTTAATGGGAATCGGGGCTTAGTCAGCCGACCTGTTAAATGAAGGGTAAATACAGAAGCACCCGCCACGTGTTTTGTAGGGATGCAACGGTACAGTGGGCCCACAGTTCGGTACGCATTGTGGTTTGTAGGTCACTGTACAGACTGAAACGGTACAGTTTCAGTATGAATGACGTCATCATGTTAGAAGTGTTTCCACTTGATTAGCTGACAGTGGCAAAGCAATGCTTGCATACTGTACTTTGTTTACGGTCGTCTTTCCCTCGTTATCGTATTGAATGCTGAATCCAAAGTGTTCCCACACAGAGGATTTGAAACACGGCAGTGCCTCTTAAAATTTGTTTCTCTCTGACTCGCTAGTGCTCGCCATTGGCACGTTGGAGCTGAGAGTATTTGTTTTGTTTCCCCTCTCTTCATGGGGCCAGGATGTTCATGGGTCCTTAGTCTTAAATTCTTAAATTAATTTATTGAAATTAAAGGCCTTAATGTCTTATTGTCTTATTTTATCTTTTTAACGGTCTTAAAGTTGTAAATACTGGTAGCATTGTGAAGAGGTGATGCAAAGAATGTGATTTGTGAGTGCATTTTAACTCTGGTTGTGCACAGTAAAAAAAAAAAAAAAAACTTTTTCTGTCAGAATGTTAGATGTCAGCAAGATAGTCGTGACCGTTGGCTGCTTTTCTCCCAACACCGTTGTTCATGAGGTAGATGGTTTACTAGTTCCACGCTGGGTAATTTAACTAGCTACGTAGTGGACATTGGTTGTTAAACTTCCAACAAGGTACCATGGGAAAGTGCAAATTCAATCAGTTGTTGTTGGACAACAGCAACTTTGCTTTGTGGTGGAAATATGTTGAAGGGAAAGAAAACGAAGCCCACTTTTTTTTTTACTTTCAAACTTAGCGCATTTATGGGAATTAAATCTGTGGAATCCCATATAAATTGTGAGAAGAACAAAAACGCTGCAAAAAGCCTCTTACAAACGCCTGGCATTTCTGTTTTGTTTGGTCGTATCACAAACGACAGTCCGGCAAAAGCTTACTGCTCTAACAATAGTTGGTACTACAGTTGAATTATGTCTTGTCTCATGTCTGAGCCGCCTGAAAACATTTTGCCATTGAGCATCAAAACTATGTTTATTAGAAGATCTGGGAATCACATAAAATATGAAATCACTCAAGCTTTATAATTAATCCCAGTCAATATTATTGTCTATTTTCATTGTTATACTATGTTCTTGTTAATTTGACTTAATTTGATTAAAAACGCATCAGAGCTGTAGGACTATATATTATAACGTTGTTTTTTCCTCCATCCTTGCCTTGAAGCCACATTTATCCCCCTCTCTCGACTTCAACTGTAGGCAACTTGGCTATGCATCTTGCGCTCATCCAGCGTCTTCGCATTCATATATTTATATTGTTAATGGCTTCAATATGTTAATAGTATATTTTTACACTGTATATTGCATATAAAATGTTGTTGGGGACAGTAGCCTACATACCCTAATCTAATCGTCTTTTCGCTAGTCATCTTTGTCTGTCTTGCGAACTCTATTAAAAAAAAAAATCTGTGATTCTACTAGAAGTCATCTGAAACGTTAAATGTTATGCGGATTGGATGTAGTATAGGCGTTAAGTTCTATTTAAATATTTTGACATGCTTGGGTGTAAAAGAAAGCTAGGTTCCACTTGTTTTTCGTCTCCGCGACATCTGGACCAGTACGTCCTGTATGCAAGGTTGCCAGATCATTGACAGTAAACCGTGAAATGCACCTCTCAAATGTGACATCCCGAATTTGACCCCGCCCCCAATTAGACGGTGAGTCTGCAGGAGGCCAAGCTGCTTCTGAAGGAGGACGACGAGCTGATCAAGGAGGTGTTTGACTACTGGACCAGGAAGAGGAAAAACAGCACGCACGGCTCCTTGCACCCCACTGTGAAGCAGGAGAAGCGGGACGGATCCAGCACCTCGGATCCCTACGTGGCCTTCCGCAGGAGGACCGAGAAGATGCAGACCAGAAAGGTAGGAGGCCGCGTCACACGATTTAAGGCCGCGTCGACAATGTTAGCACGAAGGGTCTCTTTCCGAGAAGCCGTTAAAGTGAAGTGTTGGCCCTGTGGTAAAGTCCGTTGAGCATCCTTAATCAATGATAGGTTGAGTGTCTTAGAAACTGGCCTTCAGTGTGTTGCCTGGCCCTACACGTTTTCTGTTTCAACTAAGGGATGGGTTAATGACCAAATGCCTCCTCCCCTCAGAACCGTAAGAATGAAGAGGCGGGCTACGAGAAGATGCTGAAGCTGCGGAGGGACCTGAGCCGGGCCGTAACTATCCTGGAGATGATCAAGAGGAGGGAGAAGAGCAAGAGGGAGCTTCTGCACCTCACTCTGGAGATTGTGGAGAAGAGGTGGGTTCTTCAAGGGACTCAACCTTTTGAAGTTAGAACGGGAGGAGGCCGGCCTTCCTTTTACAGGAAATGTGTATATATATTGTGAAATGTAAATAAATGGCTTGGATCAGTTTGAGACTAGATTTGCACACTTCAGTTGCCTGTCAACACTGAAATATGACAGTGATTTGAGGGATTTGACCGTTTTTTCAGTATTGACCTTTGGCCTTTTGCTCTCTTAGGAACGGTATGTCTGACTTTGGCGGCGAGATCATGGCTGAGGTCCTGGCTCAACGGGCTCTGGCCAAACCTGCCCACATCATCCCCCTGGTACCGCTGACCAACCAATACCGACACCAGGACCACATGGACCTGAAGGAGTACAAGTTCAAGGTAAGAGAACAGGTGAGGACAGAGGTCAACATATTCAGTGTCTTATAGGTTGCAGGCTACTAAATGCCGTGTTTGTCTTCCCCTAGCCGGAGAAGACGGAGGTGGTCAGGCAGAAGAGGAAGTACGAGAAGAAGCCCAAAGTCTTACCCCTGTCGGCCGCCGCCCCCCACCACCCCGGGACCCCTGTGTTCAACGCCAAGGACGTCCACCAGTACGACTTCCCCAGCTCTGATGACGAGCGCCACTCCCAGGTAGGCCCGAGCGGTTGGCCTTGGCCTACGTTGCCAACTGACCTGAAGTGGATTTGGCTAGCAGGTTTCAGATGGCGAAGTGGAGCCATATGTATGTCACCAGTCAAATCCTCTCGCCGTTCTCCATAAGTGCTTACCGCTTACTTTGGGTTTGGTTCATGGATGTCTCCGGGGTCTTCAAAAATGGCCTTGCTGCTGAGCTGTGACTGACCGGTCTGTTCTTTCTCCCAGATTAACTCAGGCTCCTCTGAAGCGGAGGAGGAGAACGACCCCGACGGTTCCTTTGCCTTCCGGAGGAAAGCAGGCTGTCAATATTACGCTGTGAGTACGGAAGACTCCCATACGATAACCACACACAAGCCATTTACACTGAAATGCTTTCCATTGGTGTGTTCAGCACACTACACAAAACCAACAAATATGTAGTACGTTGTAATTCAGCGCAACCAAAATAAAAAGCCCGCTTTTTTTAAAGTGGTAGTCAGTCTTTTCTAGTCCCTTGAATACCGTCCAACCATTTCCTGTATTTCTTCCCGTTCCTAACGGCTACCCGTCCGCGTCCAGTCTCGGTTGGACCACGGGGGCAGCTGGCCGTGGGATAGCCCGTCCGAGGGCAGTCCGGGAGACGCCCGCTACCGCTACTGCCTCACCACCCTCACCGTGCCGCCACGCTGCCTGGGCATGGCACGCCGACGCCTGGGACGAGGGGGCAGGTACGTCAAACACTTAATGCCACACTGGGTTTCGAACCCCGTCCATATCGGTAATCAGAGGAGTGATGGGGTTTGAATAGCGTGAACGCATTGCTAATGGGCTGACGTCTTTATTTCTCTTTTCCCTCAGGGTTTTGATGGACCGGGCTCATACGGACTTTGACAATGTGTTTCATGGGCTGGACTCAGAAATGCTGGACCTGCCCGCCCACTCGCCAGTCACAGACAAGTTTGCAAGTACCTCACCAACAAATACCTCGGCCGGAACTTTTTCTTCCTCACCGGACCTCAGTCAGATCCTGTTAAACATTAAGGCGAGCCGATGGCGCCACTTTAGGCCCCGGACACTACCACTAAACGACGGGGACGATCCGCTCACGGACCCCTTGTTCAGGAGGCGGCGCATGGGGTTCCGTAGAATCACCTCCGCCCTGGTTAGCACCGCGGGGCCCCTTCGAGGACCGGCCCCGCCTGCCCCCACTGTTGGTGAGTAGGGCCTGAGTTTGGGTTATCACATTCAGTGAACAAGAATGCATGTCACACCACTGCCACACACTTACTGTCTCACTGAATGCCACTGAATTCTGGTTTGTTCTGCCTGCTGGTTAGCAGGAGCTGTATACAAAAAAGCAGCAAACTTGACTTTGGTAGAAGGCGTTTGCGGAAGATAATTGGAAATGTCTCGGAGCGTGAAATTATGGAAGAATTTTTGTTTGCTCAGTTTCTCTTGTCCTTTGCTACCCAGTGTGTGAGGGTTGAATTGTGTCCGCCTCTTGAATGGAACCCCAATCCCTACGCGGTTTACTGTTTGGTTAAAGACTTGACAATAATCCGGCAGGCACGTTTTGATGACCACTGTGGAAATGTCAGTTTTTTTAGCCTGATTAATCCCATTTCTTCCCCACAGATGTTTGCTGTAGTGTTTGGTATTCACCGGGCATCCCCTGCCAGTGATAGCCAAATAGCCAAAATCGGTTGATAATTATATTCATAACGTGTGTTGAAGGACTCCATAGGGAACCCTGCTCTGAATATTAAGTATTGGGTTCGTTCCAAACGGCTTCCTATTCCCTGTATAGAGCCCTGGTGGGAAGTGGTGCACTATATAAGGAATGGGGTTATTCTGGACGTCAGTGTGAATGGGGAACCAAACTGTTTTCAGTGACATAACATTTCACAATCTTACGAATGTGACTCTGTTGGCTTAATGCTACCGCTCAGTAAATAAACTAACATGTAGGACGTTGTTGTTTAAGCAGTTTGACAATGTGTTTATTGGATGACCTTTTAAAGGTGGACAGGGTATATTATGTGCGATGTCGGGATCATTTGATGACTTCATTGCCCCATATGGGGGGGGGGGGGGGGG
>JACXGI010020726.1:0-10852 GCA_016801175.1 Esox masquinongy | reverse complement strand
AAACCAAACAGTGATGGACGTGCAGAGAACAGACTGGATGATGGCTGTGTAAAAGTGGATCAGTAGCTCCTTGGACAGGTTAAGCTTCTTAAGCTGGTGCAGGAAGTACATCCTCTGCTGGGCCTTTTTAATGATGGCATCTGTGTTGGGCTCCCACTTTAGATCCTGGGAGATAGTGGATCCCAGAAACCTGAAGGATTCCACTACAGACACAGGGTTGTTGAGAATAGTGATGGGGCGCAGAGTCGGGGGCTCCTCCTGAAGGACAAAGTCATCTCCACACTTTTGAGCGTGTTAAGCTCCAGGTTGTTCTGACCACACCAGAGGACTAGCTGTTCAACCTCCTGTCTGTAGGCAGACTCGTCACCATCCCGGATGAGGCCGATGACCATAGTGTCGTCTGCGAACTTCAGTAGTTTGACAGATGGGACTCTTGAAGTGCAGTCGTTTGTGTAGAGGGAGAAGAGCAGTGGGGAGAGCACACACCCCTGGGGGGCGCTGGTACTGATTGTTCAGGTGCTGGATGTGGTGTTCCCCTGCCTCACCTGCTGACTCCTGTTGGTCAGGAAGTTTGTGATCCACTGACAGGTGGAGGCTGGCACAGTGAGCTGGATGAGTTTGGTATGGAGGATGTCTGGGATGATGGTGTTGAACGCCGAGCTGAAGTCCACAAACAGGATCCTTGCATATGTCCCTGGAGAGTCAAGGTGTTTCAGGATGTAGTGTAGTCCCATGTTGACAGCATCATCCACAGACCTGTTAGCCCGGTAGGCAAACTGCAAAGGGTCTAGCAAGGGGTCTGTGATGTCCTTCAGGTGGGCCAACACTAATCTTTGAAAGCATTTCATGACCACAGATGTGAGGGCGACAGGTCTGTAGTCATTCAGTCCAGTGATGTTTTTTTTTTTTGAGGACCGGTATAATTGTGGAGCGTTTGAAGCACGAGGGAACTTCACAGAGCTCCAGAGATCTGCTGAAGATCTGTGTAAAGAGATCAAGGCTCATTGATGCACATGGGGAGCTAAGGCTGGCCCATGTGGTCTGATCCAACAGACGAGCTACTGTAGCTCAGATTGCTGAAAAAGTTAATGCTGGTACTGGGAGAAATTAAAGGTGTCAGAACACACAGTGCATTGCAGTTTGTTGTGTATGGGGCTGCATAGCCACAGACCAGTCAGGGTGCCCATGCTGACCCCTGTCCACTGCCGAAAGCGCCTACAATGGGCATGTGAGTATCAGAACTGGACCACGAGCAATGGAAGAAGGTGGCCTGGTCTGATGAATCACATTTTATTTTTACATCACATGGACGGCCGGGTGCGTGTGCGTCGCTTACCTGGAGAACACATGGCACCAGGATGCACTATGGGAAGGAGGCAAGCCGGCGGAGGCAGTGTGATGCTTTGGGCAATGTTCTACTGGGAAACCTTGGGTCCTGCCATTCATCTGGATGTTACTTTGACACGTACCGCCTATCTAAGCATTGTGGCAGACCATGTGCACCCTTTCATGGCAATGATATTCCCTGATGGCATTGGGCTCTTTCAACAGTATAATGCATCCTGCCACAAAGCAAAAATGGTTCAGGAATGGTTTGAGGAACGCAACAACGAGTTCAAGGTGTTGACTTGGCCTCCAAATTCCCCAGATCTCAATCCAATCGAGCATCTGTGGGATGTACTGGACAAACAGGCCCTATCCATGGAGGCCCCATCTCCCAACTTACAGGACTTGAAGGATCTGCTGCTAACGTCTTGGTGCCAGATACCACAGCACACCTTCAGAGGTCTAGTGGAGTCCATGCCTTGACAGGTCAGGGCTGTTTTGGTGGCAAAAGGGGGACCTACACAAAATTAGACAGGTGGTCATAATGTTATGGCTGATCGGTGTATGTTGTGTAATACTTTGTCGGCTACCAGAAACTGGGGGATTTAATCTGACATAATGTGACACTTTCATTTCTCACACGTGAACTACTGAATTTAATATGGATATGGTTATCAGTATCTCCTTTTAATTTCTAGTCTTTCGTAATCTCTGCTTGCTCTGTTAATATTTAATTCCTCCAGCTTCTTACAGCAAAACAGATCTTATCATTGCCTGTATCAGTGCTACAAGAACTCCAGTGATATTTGATTGTGTCCCAAATTAAACCCTATTTCCTACGCACTGTTCTAGATTCATAAGGTGCTATTCTTGATGCAGAGACGACATTGGCCTATGGTGTAGGGTACAGGTTGTAGGGCCTAGGGTACTGGGCCTATGGTGTAGGGTACAGGTTGCAGGGCCTAGGGTACTGGGCCTAGGGTGTAGGGTATAGGGTGTAGGGGCTAGGGTACTGGGCCTATGGTGTAGGGTACAGGTTGTAGGGCCTAGGGTACTGGGCCTAGGGTGTATGGTATAGGTTCTAGGTGTGTGAGTGCTAGGGCCAAAATAAAATCTTGCACCCCTTGGGTTCCCCAAGACCAGGATTGGGACACACTGGTCTAGAGTATAGGGCCTAGGGTCTATATTACATGTACTATGGTGTAGAGTATAGGTTATAGGGTCTAGAGTATAGGACCCAGGGTTTATAGTACATGTCCTATTGTGTAGGGTATATGTTATAGGGTCTAGGGTCTATAGTACATGTCCTATTGTGTAGGGTATAGGTTGTAGGGCCTAGAGTATTGGGCCTAGGGTCTATAGTACATGTCCAGTGGTACAGGTTATAGAGCCTAGAGTTTAGGGCCCAGGGTCTACATTACATGTTCCATGGTGTAAGTTATAGGTTTTAGGGCCTATAGTACATGTTCCATCATGTAGGGTATAGGTTATTGGGGCAAGAGTATAGGGCCTAGGGTGTAGAATATATGTTGTAGGGTCTACGGTACAGGTCTTATGGTGTAGGCCAGGGGTACTTAAATCTCACCGAGGTCATGATCTTGCTGGTTTTCTGTTCGACCTCACCATAAATTGCAACCACCTGTTGACCCAGGTCTAAATACGTCTCTGTTTAAGGGGTTGAAAGGAAAATATGGAGTGGAACTGGCCTCGAGGTCCATAGTTGAGTTTGAGGGGTGTGGGCTATAAATGGTTGGGTTTTGGTCCTAGCCTGTAGGGTAATAAGTTGTAAGGGCTAAGGGTTTATTCTAGGTAGAGACTAGTGTGTCACCTGAGACTACCCTGAAAACCTAAATGGTAGAGTTAATGTACTTTACCCTCCCTCCTTTCTGGTTCTCTCTAACCTCTCACTGGCTGACAGTGGGGAGTACTGGTGTGTTGTCTTCTATAAAGGGGTGTGTGTTTCAGTAACTAAGACAGTCTTGGTGGAGTGGGACCCCTTTGGCATCAACTCCATGTTCTACAGAGTTTACTCTTCACTGATGGGCTGTGCTCTGCTGGGGATGGTCTGTGTTCTGATCACTGTAAACCTGAAGACCAGGAGAAGAGACCAGGCTTCCCTGAAGACCAGGAAGACTGCAGCCCAGACACAGAGACAGAGGAGCAGCACAGTGGAGGAGAGATTAGAGAATATGGACAGCATGAATAGAAATCTTAAATGTTATAAATATAAGTGTTGTAGTGCCTATAAACAGATACATTAAAATGCTAATGTACGTACAGTAGAAAGTGACCAGAGCATATGACGTTGATGCGGTCAAAACTGTATGTCTGCTACTTTAGGTTCTTGGTGAGTTCTCCCAGAAACTTAATTAAACGTAATAGACTATAAACTATAAATTAACTATTCAGGAAGCCAATATAATCTACTCAAGATGATTTATCGCCACCTTGTAGGTGATAAAGCAGTTGTTACACAAAGTGTTCAGCAACGTATGATATCAGTGTACAACTTCAGTGCAAGACAAAAGTGTATGACAACCAAATACAGTTTAGGAATCCTTTAGTAATGAAACATGAACAAACTCCATGTTACCTCCCCCTGACTTCTCTATTGATCGTGGGTGTGTCTAGTCTTGGCTTAGAGCCTATCTGACCAGTGTAATTCAGCTCACCCATACCTGCCTAACCTCCACCTTGTGTGTCTGATCACATGCTACCGCTAAACTGTCAATACTTACACAGACGCTTCTGTAGGGTCTGCATACAGGTTCTAAGGTCATGTCTTAATCACCCTGTCTTAACCAATATAATGCCGGCAAGCATAGATTGGAATGAGTCCCTAGTTGATAAGAGTGGCTACACCATGCTAGTCTGGTGATTCTCAGGTTAGTTAATCCAACTCCAACTAGCCTGACGGATGAGTCATCAAGATGCATCCTCTCACAGAATGTGCTTATAACAGAACTGTCATGTAGCTGGTTTGTTCATGCCTAGATGAATATATTCTAAGGCACAGAATAAATAAATTTCACTAATATAATATGAATTACAGATGTAAGATTACATTTGATATGAAAAATGACAGAAACAGTAATGTGACATTTACAAAATCTTCTACGAAGTGTACACGTGATCTATAGATCAGTGTTGCTGGTTGAGGAGCCTTATGGTCTGGGGGTAAAAACGGTGGCAGCTGTTATAGCTGTTATAAGGGGGACCAACTCCATATTAATGTCCATGGTTTTGGAATGGGATGTCCAACCAGCTCATACCAGTGTGAATGTTGGGTGTCCACATACTTTTGAACAGGCTACCGGAGACGGGGGGGGTTGGAAGAGTCAATGCAGAAGGCTATGCAGTGGAGCTGGAGGTGGAAATGGCAGAAACTGGTGGCAGAGAGAGAGTGACCCCAGGATATACTGACCTCACCGCTGCTTGGTAGCGTGTTACATTTGATACCTGAAAGAACCAAAAAATTTCAATTATTTGATTATTGTCGGACCGCGTGAGTGGAGCCAGCCAGGAAGAGTGAATGTCTCTTATTGACTGAGTGAGTGAGTTAAAGACTGCCCTTTGTTAAATAGTGTAGTGGTTAGAGACGCTGACCTGCAACTGATAAGTCCCGTGTTCAAATCTTGTCACAGGCAAGGCAAATTATGCATTAGGATTTGTTCCGTACAGATAAAACTTTGCTGGCTATTACCTTCAGTATCTATGTTATAGTAAGCCTAAAATAAAACGGTTTGCGGTTATGTTGCAACTATTTCTGATGGATTTTGAAGTAAGCATCCGTGCATGATTTTTGTGAAAATATAGGCTAGATCAAATCCCCTTGGGCAGTAAAATAGTAGGCGTTTCCACGATTCTCGTCTTCTCATTTGATGAAAAAGTCAGTTATCGTCTCTTGTATTGATAGTTATTTTATCAATGTCATTCACGTATGAAAGAAAA
The DNA here is from genome assembly GCA_016801175.1 of Esox masquinongy. Lineage (NCBI taxonomy): Eukaryota > Metazoa > Chordata > Actinopteri > Esociformes > Esocidae > Esox > Esox masquinongy. The sequence continues at coordinate 5,575 of JACXGI010020726.1, read as the reverse complement.
ACGAACGCTTTTGCGCCATGAAATAGCTTTGACTGTGGTAAGTTCTAGTAGTAAGTTAGATACTAGTAGGCATATTACTGGCTAATAAGCTGTTAAAACGGCCCGTGGCAAAAGCCATACATTTCATAGATGCTATTTGTTGTGTAGATAAACTTAATAAGAAACTAAATATTCAAACTTGGCATGATGGTCACACGTGACAAAATCATCTAATTTCGAGATGCAATACCGACACTGTGTGAACCTAGAGCACTGTGGTGTAGTGGTTAAAGACACCGCCACTCATGTGTGAGACCCAGGTTTGAATCCAGTGTGGGTGGTATCCATGTTTATCACATTTAATTGTGGACCAGCTGAACTAGGCTTGCCTGGCTCCTTTTCTGGTTTATATATTCGATGATTCTTCAGTATTTAGTATAGCGATTTATTATAATTTCCACAATTTTCATTTCCTAGCCTATACTCTGTGTGTCAGGTCATGTTCTTTTATCAGAATGTTTATGATACAAATGTTTATCTCTGGTCTGACTACAGAACCTAAGGTCATGCCTTAATCACCCTATGCTGTGATCATAAAAGGGAGACTTACAGAATCCCTTCGGAAAGTATTCAGACCCCTTCACATTCTGCTCAGGACCTCAGACTGGGGCAAAGATAAATCTCTTAGCATGACAACAAACTGAAGCCCACAGCCAAGAGAGTGTTTCAGTGGCTTCAGTACAACTCAGTGAGTCCTTGAGTGGCCCTGCCAACACCCACACACCCGTTTCAACATTGGAGGGGAGACCTAAAGATCACAGTTCACCGATGCCTCCCGTCTAAACTTTTAGTTTTAGAGAACCTGAAAGGAAGTCCTTAAAATAAATCATTATGGACATGAGAAATATCATTTTTTTTCAACAAATTGGCACAAATGCCTAAAAAAGTTGTTTTCACTTTGTTATTATGGGATCGTGTGTGTAGAGTGATGGCAAAATATTTTTTTCATCAATTATCATTTAAGTCTATAACACAACAAAATGTGGAAATGTGAAGGGGTATGAATACTTTCCTAAGGCACTGTATGTAAAATCTGCAGGACCATCAAACAACAAGTGAAAGAAATAGTAATGCAACAAATTCCCCTTAAATGTGTCATGTGTCAGGTTATCATGTTTTGTATTAACAGATCAGGTTGTTCCCTCACTTCGGGCCTCCGTCAGCACAGATGAGTAGATGTCTAACAGTGACCTCAAAAAGTCCCAGAAATCACTCTTCAACGATCCTCTGGGTTGGACTTGTTAGCACTCAACATCAGCAGACAGCAGTGAGAATTACCAGACAGACATCTCTGACTACTCGGGTCATAAAGCTCAGCGTTATACTGGCTGCTCTTAAAAGAAACATCAATACAGACCAGGACATCATTACAGAAGGGGAGTCCTTTTCCTTTGTTTTTTATAAGGATCCCGACTACTGTCTCCTATTCAGATCCCCAGTTGAAGAAAACCTGATGTTGTGGAAGACTTCTGAACCACTTGAGAATTCCATCCTGGCTGGAGAATTCAGAGATCGGTTTGAAATAACTCCTTCATTGAGGATTCTAGCTCTCCAGATCTCCAGACTCAATAAGTCAGATTCTGGACAGTACATGGTGGAGTGTTGGAGAGATGGCAGGGTATCATCCCAGGAAACTACTGACCTCTTTGTCTGCAGTGGTCCAGATGATCCGAAGACTCTGTATGCTAAACTTGGTGAGACAGTAGAGCTGATGTGTGAGGGTGCCAGGGATGGAGACATGACAGTCAGATGGTTCCTGGAGGAAAATAACATGAAAAGCCAAATAAATTTTTCTGAGAACAGCTACTCTGACCTAATCAAGCTTGTTAGAGTGGACATGTTTTCTTTCCGTTACATCTGTGTTGTACTGAAGGGACATTTTTGTTAAATCCTAATATACAGTGAGGGAAAAATCTTTTTGATCCCCTGCTGATTTTGTACATTTGCCCACTCACAAAGAAATTATCAGCCTATAATTTTAATGGAAGGTTTATTTGAACAGTGAGCGACAGAATAACAACAAAAAAATCCAGAAAAACACATGTCAAAAATGTTACAAATTGATTTGCATTTTAATGAGTGAAATAACTATTCAGGTCAGACGTTTCTTGTAGTTGGCCACCAGGTTTGCACACATCTCAGGAGGGATTTTGTCCCACTCCTCTTGGCAGATCTTCTCCAAGTAATTAAGGTTTCAAGGCTGACGTTTGGCAACTCTAACCTTCAGCTCCCTCCACAGATTTTCAATGGGATTAAGGTCTGGAGACTGGCTAGGCCACTCCAGGACCTTAATGTGCTTCTTCTTGAGCCACTCCTTTGTTGCCTTGGCCGTGTATTTTGGGTCATTGTCATGCTGGAATACCCATCCACGACCCATTTTCAATGCCCTGGCTGAGGGAAGGAGGTTCTCACCCAAGATTTGACGGTACATGGCCCCGTCCATCGTCCCTTTGATGCAGTGAAGTTGTTCTGTCCCCTTAGCAGAAAAAAACCCCCAAAGCATATTGTTTCCACCTCCATGTTTGACGGTGGGGACGGTGTTCTTGGGGTCATAGGCAGCATTCCTCCTCCTCCAAACACGGCAAGTTGAGTTGATTCCAAAGATCTTGATTTTGGTCTCATCTGACCACAACACTTTCACCCAGTTCACCTCTGAATCATTCAGATGTTCATTGGCAAACTTCAGAAGGGGCCTGTACATGTGCTTTCTTGAGCAGGGGGACCTTGTGGGCGCTGCAGGATTTCAGTCCTTCACGGCGTAGATTTCAGTCCTATGGTCCCAGCTGCTTTGAGATCATTGACAAGATCTTCCCATGTAGTTCTGGGCTGACTCCTCACCGTTCTCATGATCTTTGCAAATCCACGAGGTGAGATCTTGCATGGAGCCCCAGACCAGGGGAGATTGACAGTTCTTTTGTGTTTCTTCCATTTGCGAATAATCGCACCAACTGTTGTCACCTTCTCACCAAGCTGCAATGGCGATGGACTTGTAGCCCATTCCAGCTGTGTGTAGGTTTACAATCTTGTCCCTGACATCCTTGGACAGCTCTTTGGTCTTGGCCAAGGTGGAGAGTTTGGAATCTGATTGATTGATTGCTTCTGTGGACAGGTGTCTTTTATTAAGTTAACAAGCTGAGATTAGGAGCACTCCCTTTAAGAGTGCGCTCCTAATCTCAGCTCATTACCTGTATAAAAGATACCTGGGAGCCAGAACTCTTTCTGATTGAGAGGGGATCAAATACTTATTTCAATCATTAAAATGCAAATCAATTTATAACATTTTTGATATGCGTTTTTCTGGATTTTGTTGTTGTTATTCTGTCACTCACTGTTCAAATAAACCTTGGAAAGGATGAGTCTTTCAGAAGTAAAGATAGGGAGGGATTCACCACTCTGCGAAAGACTGCAGGCAAATAGTGCAACAATTTAAGAATTACATTTCTCAGCGTAAAATTGCAAATAGTTTGGGAATCATCGATGGTCCATATTATCATTAAAAGATTCAGAGAATCTTCTGTTTCCTGTTCCTGACGTTTCTAAGCCTTGTTATTTACCGAAGTCTGTTTATTAAAAGACCTTTGGCTTTTGAAACCTCTGCGCCTGTGTCCTGCTATCCCTGCCGAATCGTGACAGAATGATCAACCTTCAGCAAAGGACGCAGCAGAGCAGGACGGCAGGGGAACTCCTCGGATGGCCGGATTCTGACTCAGAGGAGGAGGGCCCCTACCGTCACCCACTGGAGGGCTGGCCACCCCAGAAGCCAGCCCGGCAAAGACCATGCCGATGGCTCCCAGCCCTGCCCCGCGGCCTGCCGCCACCCCCAGCCCTGCCCCGCGGCCTGCCGCCTCCCCCAACCCTGCCCCGCGGCCTGCCGCCTCCCCCAGCCCTGCCCCGTGGCCTGCCGCCTCCCCCAGCCCTGCCCTGGCAGAAATTTCACAATTTCTGCCAGGGTATGCAAACTTATGAGCACAACTGTAAGTGATGAGTCTGACCGCATTCTGCCCTGTGGTCATTGTATCTGTCTGTGCAGCCGTATCAAGAGAGAACAGATATTTTATGTGATTGGCACGCAACAGGCTGCAGAGAAGAGATCTTTTAAGTGATGCAACAAGCTGTGAGTGCTTATATTCTCACACTTTGTGATGCTGAACAGGTCACCACTTCACCACTTATTTCCTGGGAGTGGCAGATTCTCATGTAAACGTGAAATTGTCACTCAGTATGTGATGTGAAGTCTAATTTACGTATAACAACTTAATAACGCATTTTAATGTTTTACAGTTACCAGCCATCTAGAACTATTTAGACAGTGACACAAGTTTTGTTGTCTTTGCTCTATGCTGCAGCATATTGGATTGGAAATAAAACAGCCATTTGGATTTTGTTTCCCTCATCAATGTTCACACAATACCCCATAATGGCAAAGGAAAAAATTGGTTTTCAGAAATGTTAGCAAAAAAGACTTATCACATTTCGATAGGTACTCATTAGGCATGTTCCCGATCCATCATCGTATCGACAACCAGATCAGTTTTTCACACATCAAATCCATCACGGTAATCGGATCAGATTTACTTGTGACCAGAAAACCCAGAAGCGTATTTCAAATGCCGGTAAAGCCACCTACCTCAACCACATCTTTTTGGGCAACCATTCTGAGCGCTAAACGGTGTGGTTGGGGTAGTTTAGAAACAAACCCCACAGCTCAAAATGCAAATTCACATTAGCCTACTTATTATTTCATCTTAACTGGAATATGAACTTCAGTTCCAGTTAGTGCACTTATATTAACAAAACATGACAATAAATAATCCATGACTGTCACTGCATTGATTTGACTTTCAAGACGGGCACAACGTTTCTCTTCTAACCCCTAGTCAATGTTACAACATTTGTTCAATGTGGAAGAATTTAAGACTCATTACTGTTTACATTTTTATTATTATTCACACCAAATGTAATCTTACATTTGTGATTTGTATTATACTTGTGAAATTGATCAATTTTGTGTGGAATGAACAAACCAGCTACATAACAGTTCTGGATCAATTAAACACATTCTGTTAGAGGATGCATCTTGGTGATTTATCAGTCAGGTTAGTTGGGGTTGGATAGCTAACCTTAAGATCACAAGCTAGTATTGAAGAATAGACACTCTTATCAACTAGATACATATTCAAATATATGCTTCCTGATAACACATTCTAAGACAGAGTGATCTATTCATGGGTCAAGACAGGCTAATTAAGGCATGACAGATTGGCATAGAAATAGCCATATCTCAGACTGGCCAATAAAAAGTAATGATTCAGATGGGCAAAAGAAAACAGACACTGAACAGAGGACGAACTCTGCCAAAAAGGCCAGCATCCGAAGTTGCCTCATCACTGTTGAGGTTGAGACTGGTGTTTTGCAGGTACTATTGAATCTATTTAATGAAGCTGCCAGTTGAGGACCTGTGAGGCATGTGTTTCTCAAACTAGACACTAATGTATTTGTCCTTTTGCTCAGTTGTGCACCGGTGCCTCCCATTCCT
>JACXGI010020725.1:0-10847 GCA_016801175.1 Esox masquinongy | reverse complement strand
TTGCCCTCCTTGTGCAAGGTGTCAATGGTCGTCTTTTGGACAGCTGTCAAGTCAGCAGTCTTCCCCATGATTGTGTAGCCTACAGAACTAGACTGAGAGACCATTTAAAGGCCTTTGCAGGTGTTTTGAGTTAATTAGCTGATTAGAGTGTGGCACCAGGTGTCTTCAATATTGAACCTATTCACAATATTCTAATTTTGGGTTTTCATTAGTTGAATTTGGGGTTTTCATTAGTTGTCAGCTATAATCATCAAAATTAAAAGAAATAAACACTTGAAATATATCAGTCTGTCTGGAATGAATGTATACATTATACAAGTTTCACTTTTTGAATGGAATTACTGAAATAAATCAACTTTTTGATGATATTCTAATTTTATGACCAGCACCTGTATAATAGGAGCTGGATTCATAAATTGGATCAATTTTCTGTTCAGGAGCCCCTGTGTGACAAACAATCAATGTTTGTCTCCCTTAATTTACTACAGAGAAACAAGACAGGTGTTCACTTTCGCCACAGAACATGTTCCTTTTTACAGCAAAAACCTGGGAGCAGTTAACTCAGGGACAGATCAACAGGGTTGTTTACCTTTTAGACTACTGTAGGTGATTAAAAGCTGCAACATTGTTTACTGCCCCAAGGCTCTTTACCACTACACTATCCTGTGGGTTACAGTAATATATAGATGGGGGGGATGCCATTGTTTCATTTGTTTTTGCGTGCGTTGTAATCAAACATGCAATTTTCAGGTGTGAAAAAAGTTATTGCCCACCTGTTCAATTCAACTCAATGATAGGAATTATTAGGGTAAGGTGATTTGAGTACCTTTGTAAAAAAAATCAGGCCTAAATTGTCCCAGACTTGCCCAGTATAAATCTAACTAACTTTGGCCCTTGCCATTAGATTGAAGTTGTCTGCCCAGGGATTCCAAAGCCACATCATGCAATGATTAATATACATTACTGATTGCCCTGTTATGTCTGGCAAAAACCAAACACTGAATTCCACAATAAGAACCTCGTGTCAATGGTCACGCATAGTGGTGGCAGTGTCTTGGTTTGGGGATGCATCAGAATCTGGTCAACTTCCCATCATTGAAGGAACCATGAATTTTGCTTTGTATCAGAGAATTATACAGGAGAATGTAAAGCTGGATTATGAAGCCAGCTGGGTCATGCAGCATGACAATGGTCTGAAACATCAGCAATCCAACATCATTTAAAAAATTGGAAGAGAATAGTCAAAGTCCAGACCTGATAACATTCAGTCAAAATATAAAATAAGTTGAAAGCAAACCTATAATTTTGGAGAATGCTTTTGATAATCCTGCTGGGAAAAATTAATGCCATTGGAAGGTTTTTCCTCCCCGCAAGTACTTCACATTATCTAGAATGTCCCAATAATCATATCGAAGTCATTTTATAAATAACTGGACTCAGTCAACAATCCATTCGTTTGGGATTTTATAACACATAGGATATATAGAAAGACATTTACTCTTCAAATCCAAGATGGAAAGAGGACTGGCTGTAGACACATTTTAAATATATAGTGTATCTTGATGTTTTAGAAAAACAAAGAGGTCCTCTCAACTGTAGTATGGCACAGTGAATTGATGAAGACAACACATTTAGAGAAAATTCGATACATGCTAAATGATCCGCTCTTCCTCTATTTTGAACATTAAACACATTAAGCATGTGTTACATTATAGATAGCGCCTTCAGTGCACTGATCTTGTGTGTAGTTGGGTGCTTTGGGCAAATCTGAATTCGTATTGACCCCAACAGTGATTCAAAGGGGATCCAGTTGCTGACAGTTTGGATAACATCCCCCATTAGAAAATGTGGACACAGTTTCGGTGAAGGCAGGCGGAAGTGAGAGGGTATATTCCATTGTGTTGCATTCTCAACCTCAATCAATGTAGTTAATAGAAGTTTGCAGACCAGGACTAAATCAAAGACTAAACTGAATGGTGAACAAATGAATGGGCTATCTGTTAGCCTGCCACAGTAATGTATTGGGAGACAGGATATGGACATGCTACACTGTGGAAAATGCATAGGCCTCACACTTAATTTGCCTGAAGAAAAAATATATTTTGTCCGTCCTTCTGTAGCAGTATAATGACTAACTGTCCAGTTCTTGCATTTCTCTTGTTCAATCTAACATACACTGACAATTGTGTACCAACTCTTCAAAACCAAACTGTATTATTATTTCAAAAAAGTTGGCAATTACGCTGGTCAATTTTGTTTCTCCTGAAAGTTCTAATTGTGTCTGAAACTATTCTCTTTCCTCTTTCTCAGGCTGGTGTCCTCAATCCACGCCATCATGGCCACCACGGCGGGAGTCATCGTAGTGTCGGCGTGCAGTGGCAATGTCATGACTGACAGGTAGGACAAACTCACAGATGGGGTGACCACACCTTGTCACAGATGGCCCAATCACTACACCTGAATAAGTCCTTTGAAGCAAGCCCAATATTTGGGGTTTGATTCAGCCAGCCAGCCCACCTCTGTGGACTCTAGTCCCAGAGGAAGAGCTGCTCTGGATCCCGTCCCTGACTATACCATCCCTATGCCTAGTCACTACGGCAGCCTGCTTAGTCAGTCCAGTACCAGGACACTGTGTGAGGTTAGCCTAGCATTAGTAATGTACATCTCTCTGCATTAACAGTTCAGTGGGCCTGAAGATTAGGGTGTCAAACTATTTAGGTAAATGAGTTGTGATTATTTGCATGAAATTCTGTACTATCATCTTGCCCTAAAGAAAGGTTATTGTGTTTAAATTGTAGGGATGCAACAGTACAGTGGACCCATGGTTCAGTATGCATCGCGGTTTGTGGGTCATGGTAACGGTACAGTTTCAGTATGAATGACACGTTAGAAGTGTTTTCACTCGAGTAGCCGAAAATGGCAAAGCAATGCTTGCAGACTGTACTTTGTTTACAGTCTTCTTACCCTCATCATCGTATTGAACGCTGAATCCAAAATGCTCCAACACAGCGGATTTGAAAGACAGCAGTGTATCTTCAAATTTCCTACTGAGATGTCATTGCAAATCGTCCATTGGAGGTTTAAGGGGGAGGTGGTTGTGGTCACTGCGATTGCCACATTTTGTGAACATGTTACCTGTTTACAAGTTACAACGTGTGTGTAGTCAGCAGCGCAATAAGCATGTTTTGGAAATTATAGGAAAATGACAGACACACCTTAACTCCGCGGTACACATGTGCGTATTGAACCGTAGGGGGCGTAACAAACAGTTCGATAAAATACCGTGTACCGTTGCATCCTTATTAAATAGCAGTGCATTACATGACACTACACTTTGATTTTAAGGGAAAAGCAAAATTAACCGTACAACACAAAATCAGCAGTATTTGGACCATAAGACACAAGTGACTGTAACATGCAGCTATTAATCCCAGTGTTTTAGTAGGTGTACTTCCTCTTATCAATGTAAATAGGAAAAAAAGAACTGCCTCTAAGCATTCCAAGAACCAAGGATTTCCAAGATGCTCTTCCTCTCTAACAGAAATCCTTTTTCACACGTTTTTCGATAATTGTGGGATATAGAAACAATATTACTAATTTTCCCTAGCCCTACCTTATCCTAAATAACGTAAAATGTGAAAAACTAACCCCAATTTATAACTCTAATGCTATTTCTACATGTTTTAGTTGTACATAGTAAACTTCTCTCCGGTGTGGTTATCAGCATACAGTAGCTTTATATTAGGGCTGTAGAAGGCATTATAGCCGCGATGACAGAAGATGAATAGTGCTCAGCACGGCAAGTTAATATACAACCACGTTTCCAAAAAGTTGGGACGCTGTGTAAAATGTAAATAAAAATAAAAAATGCAGAATGCAATGATATGCAAGTCATTTAAACCCATATTCAATAGAAAATGGTACAAAAACAACATATCAAATGTTGAAACTGAGACATTTTATTGTTTCCTGAAAAATAAATGCCCACTTTGAATATAATGCCAGCAACACGTTTCAATGCTAAAAAACTAAACCTGGTGGAATATCACACAACTTATTAGGTCAATTGGCAACAGGTCAGTAACATGATTGGGTATTAAAAGATCATTCCAGAGAGGATGGGTCTGTCAGAAGTGAGGATGGGGAGGGGTTCACCACTCTGTGAAAGACTGCACAGGCAAATAGTGCAACGATTTGAGAATAACGTTTCTCAACATAAAATTGCAAAGAGTTTGGGGATCTCATCATCTACGGTACATAATATTGAAAGATTCCAACAATCCAGAAGAATCTCTATATGCAAGGGACAAGGCCGAAAACCAATATTGGATATGATTCTGTATTGGAAATCACTGCATGAGCTCAGGAACACTTCTTAAAACCATTGTCTATGAACACAGTATGTCGCTGCATCCACAAATGCAAGTTAACTCTAGCATGCCAAGAAGATACCATATATGAACAAGATCCAGAACCGCCGCTACCTTCTCTGGGCCTGAGTTCATTTAAGATGGACTGATGCGAGGTGGAAAACTGTCTTGTGGTCTGACTGATCAAAATTTAAAATGTATTTCATGGACGACGTGTCCTCCGGACTAATAAGGAGGTACAGGTTTTGGAGCAACATATGCTGCCAACCAGACAACGTCTTTCTCAGGGAAGGTCTTGCTTTTTTCAGCAAGACAATGCCAAACCACATTCTGCACGTATTACAACAGCATGGCTCCGTAGTAAAAGACTCCGGGTGCTAAACTGGTCTGCCTGCAGTCCAGACCTGTCACCCATTGAAAACATTTGGCGCATTATGAAATGAAAAATACAACAAAGGAGACCCAGAACTGTTGAGTAGCTGAAATCCTATATCAAGCAAGAATTAGAATACATTTCTCTTTCAAAACTACAGCATTTGTGGTGATGGGTCATTCGCGAATGATTCATTCTTTTTGAACAAATCTTTTTGGTGAATCGTGATTCCTGATTCATCTCAGTAGGATCTTCGGATCTTGGAATCTTATTCACCAGAAGGAACAATGAAGGAAATGAACGGTGATCCATGGCTCTTTCGGATCTTCCAATCTCGTTCACTGGAGGGAAAGATGAACGATGATCCATGGCTCTTTCGGATCTCTGAATCTCATTCACCAGAAGGAACGATGAACAAAATAAACGATGATCCACGGATCTTCGAATCTCATTCCCTGGAATTAACGATGAATGAAATGAATGATGATCCATGGATCTTTCGGCACTTTAGTTCACCTGAAGGAACTATGGAAGGCTAACGACTAATGAGAAAATAAGTCTTTCAGTCTTTCTGATCTTCGAGTATCTCATTTATTATCATCCTTAACATTCCCAAGTAAGAAACATTAGCCACAATAAATATTAGGACAGTAGGCTGTTATTCAGCTGTCAAATGATTATGTTATTGTCACGTTCTGGCACGGCAGCCAGCCGTGAACCCAAAGCCCTCTCCCTCACTTCATCATGGACACCTGTTTTCTTTGATTATTGCCCGCACCAGTTTTCCCTGATCCCAGACCCTATTTAAGTTCCTGCTTCCCCATTGTATCCTGTCGGTCTTTGTTTTGGTTATACCCCAATGTCACAGTTTTGGTTCCGTGTTTTAGTTTGTTTCTGTCCTAGTCCTTTTATCACGTATTCTGTTTCGTTCCTGTCTGTTTTGTTTCATTTATGAAATGTCCTCCATTCTCCCTGCGCTTGTGTTCTCCATCCAACATCGTGACAGTTATGTGCATGTCTATTGGTAATACTGTAACTTTCAGGACTCAATTAAACTGATCAGGTTTATTAATACACTTTTTCTCATGGTCCTTTTCATCCCACAAACTAATCTTTTGATCCCAGGACAGACAATGACTAAGGAGAAGATAGCATTAGTATTTTAATCTTTTGGATCTCCGAGTCTCTCATTTATTATCAGCCTTAGTATACAGAATTAATGCAAAAAAGGTATTTGGTCCATTATCATCTGTTAGATTAAAAACAGAGGGGGTCTGACTCAAATGAACAAAATGAGTCAAAAGATTTGTTCTTTTTACTGAACGATTCGAAAAGATCCGGATCAGTAAAGTGAGTCGAACTTCCCAACACTAAGCAATTGGTCTCCTCAGTTCCCAAACACATACAGAGTATTGTTAAAAGAAGAGGTGATGCAACACAGTGGAAAAACACGCCCCTGACCCAGAAACGTGTTGCTGGCCTCAAATTGAAAATGGGCATGTATTTTTCCAAAAACAGTAACATTTCTCTGTTTCAACATTTGAAATGTTGTCTTTATACTATTTTGAATTAAATATGGGGATAAATGATTTGCACATCATTGCATTCTGTTTTTATTTGCATTTAATGCAGTGTCCCAACTTTTGGAAACAGGGTTGTAAATAAAAATTCGTCATTCATCATAATTTGTATTCATGGAGTTATTTTTTTAATTAAGAAATAGTTGAACTTGAATGCATGGCTGAGTTAACGTCAAGTTTTTCACCAACAAACCGATGATCTACTTGAGCACGTTGAGTTTGTGTATAGTTGAGCAGCTCGTTACTAATGAATGAACCTATTAGTGTTAAATTTAGTTAGTTCTATATTTCTCCACAACAGAAATGTTAAGGCAATTAAATGCATTACAATTTCCATTAACATTTACAGTATCAGTCAAAAAGTCTCTCAACCAGCTTTGTGATTCCCTGGAATGCTTTTCCAACAGTCTTGAAAATTATATTATGATAACCCTTTAGTTTTTGCACATTTGGATTTGTTTTATAACTACTGCCTGCAGTTGTTTTAATGAAGGCATTGTAAAAGGATAAGAAACGCACTGAAAACTTTAATTTATTTTAAACACTAGCATTTATTTCTGGAATTCATGTATTTTCTCTATCCGATTGATCAAAGTAGTAATCGACAGATTAATCGATTATCAAAATAGTTGTTAGTTGCAGCCCTACTTCATATTCCATAACCTTGTCCTACTACCTGGTTGATGCTAATAGTGTAATACGGTCAGATGGCCATCTGCTCAGTCAGACAGTAGTAGGCTGCTGGGTTAGTTTAGCGTAGCTTAGCATCCTTATCCTTGTGTCTCCAGCCTGGTCCGGCTAGCACTGCTTGACTAATACTAACAATACTGTTAATGCTAATAGTCAGTCTAATCCAGCCAGTCATTTGCCAGGCCTGGGCCACCTCCAGCCCTGTCCCAGCTTCAGTCAGGGCAATGCCATGGCTACCTTCTGACCTGACCCAGCATCAGTGCTCTGCTAATCCCCCCAGGGCTTAATACCCCCACAGAGCAGTGCAGAGCAGGAGTGCGTGAGTCACCACCCATCAAACAGTCTGAAACATTGCAACAGTAGTGCACATGTGCATGCTGAAAAAACTCTGCTTCTTCTCCACCTTTTTTAAATAAGGAGCCTATTAGTTTTCATGAATGATCTTCTGTCCTGTCCTTAGTCTCTGTTGCAGACATGCATATGTTTTGAGAATTAAATTGTAATTCACGAAACCCTGAGAATAGCACATTATAGAGAACCATGAGAACAGCAGTACTTAGAACTACAATAATCGCAATAAATATAGAACCCTGAGAATAGCAATACATATAGAACCATGAGAACAGCAATACATATTACATATAGAACCCTGAGAATAGCAATACATATAGAACCCTGAGAAAACAATAAAATAAATAAAAAAATAATTAAAATATATATATAAAAAAAAAAAAATATATATATATATATATATATATATATATACACATACATACACACACGCGCGCGCACACACACACACACATAATATATATATATACGTACATACATACATATCAAACACTGAGAACATTAATACATAAATAAAGGATTCTGAGAAAACACTACATATTGAAACCATAGAACAGCAATACATATTGTACCTGCACACAAATGTTGTGATAATGTTGTATAATGATGTCCTTGGCAATTCCCAACCCTAATCCACGCTTACACATGCAAACAAATACACATGACATTACATGCAGTTTGTTAGCCTAGTCCTTTAACTTGAGCACACACTCACTCACACACACTCACACAGACTCTGAGTGTAACCGACAGTGGGGCACCCTGTCATTATGGGTGGGATCTGGTGGTTAGTGACAACAAATACTGTGCTTTTATCTACTGAATTGGTCAGGGCTGTGTTTGTTGCCAGTCTCTCCCTATACATTCCCACATTTAACCAAACATAATGTTATGAAGAAATTAAAATCACAAAAACTAAAAATCACAAAAACTAAACAGACACTTATCTAATTCAATTCATAGTGAATGCTATGAATTGAAAAAATAGCTAATTTAAGCTACTTAAGTTACTTAATTTAAACCACGTTTAGATGCCTCCGTTCCGACAATATCCACTATAATACATGTGACCAATACAACTTTAAATAAGCATGGTCTCATAAAGACCTGTAGCTGAGGGGCCTCCAACCAGGTTAACCTGCCCTGCATGCACTCACCAAGAGAGAGAAATAGCTCTACTTTCCAAAAAAGCTGACGCATGCAGTTTGGCCTAAGTACACCTTGTCTTTTGAGCCATCATAGATGTCTGGTGATCTTGAAATACATTGTGAAGGTCAGAGGTGACAAGCTTGGTTCTTGCCTAACATAAAACCAAAAAACGAACCTAGGAGCTTAGTTCAGCCGGGCCCGCAATTAAAAGTAATAAATGTTATCACCCTCACTGGATTCGAACCAGGGGTCTCCCACGTGAATGGGTGTGTCTTTAACCACTATACCACGATGCTATCGTTTGCCCAGTGTCGGTATGGATCATTTTGTCACGCATTAACATCACGCCAAGTTTGAAACATTTCTTATTAAGTTTACCTCCACCACAAACAGCATCTATGAACTGTATGGCTTTTGCCACTGGCCGTTTTAACAACTTATTAGCCAGTAATAGACTAGTATCTAACTTACTACTTGGAATAGTCATAAGATTTGAGCAATTTCTGGCGAGACTGAATATGAACTTAACACAGCCAAAGCTATTTCATTTCACAAAACGTTTGTTGTTCTTTCATTCATGAATGACATTGATACAATAACTATCAATATAGGTGACGATAACTAACTTTTTCGTCAAGTGAAAAGAAGAGAGAATCGTGGAAACCCCTAATCTTTTACTGCCCAAGGGGTTTTTATCTAGTCTATTATTCCCCAAAAATATTGTACGGATGCGTACTTCGAAAATCCACCAGAAATAGTTGCAATATAAACAGTTTTATTTTAGGCTTACTATAACACAGCTACTGAAGGTTGTAGCCAGCCAAGTTTTTAATGTATCCGGAACAAATCCTAATGCATAATTTTCTTTGACTGTAACGAGATTCGAGCGCGGGACCTATTGGTTGCAGGTCCGCTTCTCTAACCACTACACTATTTAACAAGAGTCAGTCAGTCAGTCAGTCAGTCAGTCAGTCAGTCAGTCAGTCAGTCAGTCAGTCAGTCAGTCAGTCAGTCAGTCAGTCAGTCAGTCAGTCAGTCAGTCAGTCAGTCAGTCAGTCAGTCAGTCAGTCAGTGACATTCGCTCTTCTTACGCAGTCTGGCAAAAATAGTGGTTATTAGGGCACATTTGGAGTGGCCAAGTTCTTTATTGCTTTATTCCAGTGGCACCATAAGCTCAGCTGTCTGCACAGCCCTGTTGCTGGGTGTGTGAGCAGGTTTGTGTCAGTGTGTATGATCACAACGTCATATCAACTGAAACCTGGAGTCATACTAAATCCCATTCACACAGAGCTGACCTGGTTCCAGTTCATGAAGACAGGTAACTGACCACTCCACTGTGGACTACCTGAACTCACTAATAATCAGGACCCTGGGTGTGTTCACTAGTCCAGTGTTTTTCTACCCTGCTCCTGGAGGCACAACGCCCTGCATGTTTTAGATCTCTCTCTGCCCTCCCATGCCTTATGTAGCTCATCAAGGACTTGATAATGAGCTGATCATTTGAATCAGGTGTGATAGAGCAGGGAGAGATCTAAAACATGCAGGGCGGGGTGCCTCCAGGAGCAGGGTTGAGAAACACTCCGTTATGAAACGCTTCAAATTACACAACTGACTGCAGTTTGTTAACGAGCCCCATGGGTTTCCTCCTCTCTCAGGTACTGGCTGGCCACCTACTTTGTCATCTGGTACGGCGTGCCCTACATGACGTACGACATCTACGCCATGTACCTCAGCCATTACTACCGCTTCCGGGTCAAGGGTCATGAGGAGTACAAGGAGCACTCGCTGACCACGGTCAACTCGTTCATCCGCCGCGAGTTCCTGCTGGTGCTCCACCATATCGCCCTGCTCACCATCTTACTACCTGTCACCCTGGTCAGTACGCGCGTGCGCACATGCACGCACGCCTTTCCTGTCCGTCAGTCCTGCTGCTTGTCACTGATGAGAGAAGGGAGAGTGGTGGGTCTCATGGCCCTGCTGACCAGTCTGCTGCCTGACACTGATAAGGGAAAGGGGGAGTAGTAGGACAGGAGAGGAGATGGATGAATGGGACAGTCAGAAAAGGGGAAGAACCGGGACTGGTATCTGCATGTCGACAGATGAGTGTGTAGTGCTGGTAGTGGTGAGGGCAACACACTTGGCTAGCATTAGCCTCCATTTCATTTAGCCAGAAGGTGAGGTTGGCTAGAAACCTGGCCCCTTTGTTTGGTTGTCAGTAGTGATGTGAGATCACCTTACCCCTAACCCTCCATTATTCAGGCTCCAGCTGCTCTCCTCGCCACTTGCTGCTTTGTTCCCCTCCCACACACACACACACACACACACACACACACA
>JACXGI010020724.1:0-10846 GCA_016801175.1 Esox masquinongy | reverse complement strand
CGCCCGTCAAATAGAGGTTTTGTGATATTTTTGCTTCTGACGAAATAGCACAAATGAGACGTTGTTATTTGCAGAAAAATAACCAGATTAACATGGAAAAAGAATGAAGTCTCTAACTTCTACAGTTCTAGAGAAATAAATAAAAATGTGTGACTTGGACGCCTCAAATATAAATTTTCTGATCGCGATTGTGGGGCTTCTGGTTGACGAAAGTACACAAATGAGACGTTGTTATTTGCAGAAAAATAACCCTATTAATGTGGAAGAAGAATGAAGCATCTAACTTCTACGGTTACGGAGCAGTGAGCAAAAACATTTTCAATTGACGCTTAGAGGGTTAAATTTGAATAAAGTACAGACTGTAAACAGACTATCATCAAACACCTCAAAAATGGTCTCATCAGTCATGAAAACAATGTTTTACAATGTTTGAACATATATACAGGTTGTTCCAAAATCTGTATATATTGTTTAGGCAGAAATTGTGAAAAAAGAACAGTCAAAAGACCTGCGTAACAAGGTAATGGAACTTTATAAAGATGGAAAAGGATATAAAAAGATATCCAAAGCCTTGCAAATGCCAGTCAGTACTGTTCAATCACTTATTAAGAAGTGGAAAATTCAGGGATCTCTTGATACCAAGCCAAGGTCAGGTGTACCAAGAAAGATTTCAGCCAAAACTGCAAGAAGAATTGTTCGGGATACAAAGAAAAACCCCACAGGTAACCTCAGGAGAAATACAGGCTGCTCTGGACAAAGATGGTGTGGTTGCTTCAAGCAGCACAATACGACGATACTTGAACAAAAATGAGCTGCATGGTCGAGTTGCCTGAAAGAAGCCTTTACTGTACCAATGCCACAAAAAAGCCCGGTTACAATATGCCCAACAACACCTTGACACGCCTCACAGCTTCAGGCACACTGTAATTTGGAATGATGAGACCAAAATAGAGCTTTATGGTCACAACCATAAGCACTATGTTTGAAGAGGGGTCAACAAGGCCAATAGTGAACAGAATACCATCCCCACTGTGAAGCATGATTGTGGCTCACTGATGTTTTGGGGGTGTGTGAGCTCTAAAGGCACAGGGAATCTTGTGAAAATTGATGGCAAGATGAATGCAGCATGTTATCAGAAAATACTGGCAGACAATTTGCATTCTTCTGCACAAAAGCTGCGCATGGGACACTCTTAGACTTTCCAGCACGACAATGATCCTAAGCACAAGGCCAAGTTGACCCTCCAGTGGTAACAGCAGAAAAAGGTGAAGGTTCTGGAGTGGCCATCACAGTCTCCTGACCTTAATATCATCAAGTATTATGGAAATTCTTGAACTGTTGTATACTTAATTCTATAAATGAGTTACTTCGTTAAAGTACTTAATCCCCATGAAAGGAATGTGGGAGAGGGGGATCTGGTATTTGTTAATAGTCGTCATTGAATGTTATCAGTAGATCATTGGGTCCTCCGTTAATCTGTTTAAACCATCAGTGTATCTGTTCTCTGTCCAGATGGTGTGTGTCCCTTCTGAGTTGAATAGGTCACCTACAGTGTGCTTAGTTCCTTGGGATACGGTGTCTGGAACAGCCCGCCTTTTCGGGTAAAACCTATGTATTGTTGACATGAGACAGCTGGGCAGACAGCTGGGCAGTACTTATTTAACTGTAATAAGTACTCTGACTGTTCTGTGTTTCCTCTGTCAGGCTTTAAAGGACGAGGAGCAGGAGACGAGGAGCTTAGTAGAAAAGTCTTTCCTTTTAATAAAAAGAAGCACCGACGTATGCTCACGAAAGTGAGACAATAACACACAAAGACTAGGGGAGCAGAGGGAACATATATACTGGGGGGAGTGATTTTAAATGAGGACCAGGTGCGCTAAACAAGACAACAGGTGAGATGAATAGATGAGATGGGCGGTGGTGTCAGAAGGCCGGTGACATCGACCGCTGGAGCCTGCCTGCTGCAGGTGGAGGAGAGGCAGCAGAGGGCGCAGTCGCCAGAGTACCCCCCCCCGACTCACGGCCCTAGCCGCGCGACGACACCGGCCCCGGGGCTGACCCGGGGGGCACGGAGCAGGGCGATCCGGGCGATGGCGATGGAAGTCGCTCAGGAGGGCGGGAGCCAGGACGTCCTTTACTGGGACCCAGCTCCGCTCCTCCGGGCCGTACCCCTCCCACTCCACGAGGTACTGGAGGCCCCCCGCCCGGCGCCTCGAGTCAATGATGGAGCGGACGGAGTATGCCGGGGACCCCTCGATGTCCAGAGGGGGAGGAGGAACCTCCCGGCCCTCACACCCCTGAAGGGGACACCGGCCTGAGGAGAGACACATGAAACGAGGGGTTAATACGGTAGTCAGGGGGAAGGCGTAACCGATATGTTACCTCGTTGACTCTCCTCAGGACTTTAAAGGGCCCCACAAACCACGGGCTCAGCTTCCGGCAGGGCAGGTGGAGGGGCAGGTCCCTGGTCGAGAGCCAGACCTGGTCGCCCAGATGATACACCGGGGCCTCCCTGCAGTGGTGGTCTGCGAAGGTCTTCTGGCGGCAGACAACGAGCCGGAGGCGAGCCTGCACGGCCTCCCATGTGCCCACCGCCCACCAGAACCAGTCGTCCCCCGCAGGGGTACCGGTCTGGCTCGGGGTCCAGGGTGCCAGGACCGGCTGATAACCCAGAACGCACTGGAACGGCGACATCCCCGTGGAGGAGTGGTGAAGGGAGTTCAGGGCGTATTCCGCCCATGGCAGGAACTCCGCCCACTCCCCCGGCCGGTCCTGGCAGTACGACCGAAGGAACCTGCCCACTTCCTGGTTGACACATTCCACCTGCCCGTTGGACTGGGGATGGTAGCCCGAGGTCAGGCTGACCAAGACCCCCAGGTGCTGCATAAACGCTTTCCAAACCCTGGACGTGAACTGGGGACCCCGGTCAGACACAATGTCCTCGGGCACCCCATAGTGCCGGAAGACGTGTGAGAACAGAGCCACCGCGGTCTGTAGGGTAGTGGGAAGGCTGGGCAGAGGCAAGAGGCGGCAGGACTTCGAAAACCGGTCCACAACGACCAGGATGGTGGTATGGCCCTATGAGGGGGGAAGATCGGCCAGGAAATCTATAGAAAGGTGGGACCATGGTCGTTGTGGAATGGGTAAGGGGTGCAACTTACCCATTGGCAGGTGTCGGGGTGCCTTACTCTGGGCGCACACCGAGCAGGAAGAGACGTACACCCTCACGTCCTTATCTAAGGGGGGCCACCAGTACTTACCGGCCAGGGTACGCACCGTCGGCCCGATACCAGGATGACCGGAGGAGGGGGATGTATGGGCCCAGTAGATGAGCCGGTCACGGACAGACGCCGGCACATACATGTGACCCTCAGGGCACGTGGGCGGAGAGGGCTCATCACGCTGCGCTCGAGTCCGTGTCCAATTCCCACACCACCGGCGCCACGATGCACGACGTCGGCAGCACGGGAGCCTCATCCACCGGCCTCTCCTCCGTGTCATGCTGACGGGACAGCGCGTTGGCCCTGACGTTCTTGCTCCCCGGCCTGTATGTAAGAGTGAAAACAAACCAGGTGAAGAACATAGCCCACCTTGCCTGGCGAGGGGGCAGCCTCTTCGCTGCCCGCATGTACTCCAGGTTGCGGTGGTCCGTCCAGACGAGGAAAGGGTGTTTGGCCCCCTCTAACCAGTGCCGCCACACCGACAGGGCTCTAACCACGGCCAACAGCTCGCGATCACCCACATCGTAATTCCGCTCCGCTGCACTGAGCTTCTGCGAGAAGAAGGCACAGGGACAGAGCGTGTTACGACTCCCCGTCCGTTGGGAGAGGACGGCACCGAGACCACAGTCGGACGCGTCAACCTCCACGATGAACTGGAGCGACGGGTCGGGATGGGCCAGGACCGGAGCGGTGGTGAAACGATGTTTCAGTTCCACAAACGCCCACTCCGCCTCCGCAGTCCATCGCAACCGGGTCGGATAAACCTCCGGTAGTAATTCGAGAAGCCTAAAAATCGTTGCACTCCCTTAACCGTGGTCGGGGTCGGCCAATTACGCACGGCATCAATGTGATGCTCCTCCATAGCCACACCTGTGTGGGAAAAGCGATACCACAGGAAGGACACAGACGACTGGAAGAACAGACACTTCTCGGCCTTCACGTACAGGTCATGGTCCAGCAGTCTTACAAGTACCCTGCGCACCAACGAGACATGCTCAGCGTGGGTAGCCGTGTATATCAAGATGTCATCAATATACACCACCACGCCTTCGCATAACATGTCCCTGAACACATCGTTGATGAAGGATTGAAAGACTGATGGGGCATTCATCAAACCGTACGGCATCACTAAATACTTATAGTGGCCGGAGGTGGTGCTGAAAGCTGTCTTCCACTCGTCCCCCTCCTGGATACGCACCAGGCTATAGGCACTCCTGAGGTCCAATTTCGTGAAAAAACAGGCCCCGTGCATCTTCTCGACCTCCGCAGAGATCAGAGGAAGAGGGTAGCTGAACGGGATGGTGATCTTTTTCAGCGCCCTGTAATCAATGCACGGGCGCAAACCACCGTCCTTCTTTTTCACAAAAAAGAAACTTGAGGAAACCTGTGACTTGGAGGGCCTAATGTATCCCTGTCCCAGAGCCTCCTCAATATACGCGGCCATCGCCGCCGTCTCGGTGCGGGACAGTGGATACACGCGACCCTTAGGGAGTGCGGCTCCGTCAATGAGGTTTATCGTGCAATCCCCCGGTCTGTGAGGTGGCAATACAGTGGCCTTAGCCTTGGAAAAAACTGCGGCCAAGTCCCGGTATTCGGGGGGAGTTGGTACGGCGGGAGCACTGTCTGGACTTTCCACCATGGTCGAGCCCACAGAAACACCCAAACACCTACCTTGACACTTCCGTGACCACCCCGAAAGACCCTGACTAGACCAGGAAATGACTGGGTCATGGAGAGACATCCAGGGGAAACCCAACACGACAGGGAACGTGGGAGAGTCGATGACGTGGAAGGAGAGGGTTTCACTGTGCCGACCGCTGGTGACCATGAGGAGAGGGATAGTACACTCGGTGACCAACCCCGACCCTAGTGGTCAGTTGTCCAACGCTCTCACGGGTAGGGGGGTGGCAAGGACCTGAAGGGGAATGTGCGAGCGCAAAGCGAAGGACTTATCAATGAAATTTCCAGCCGCGCCCGAGTCTACCAGCGCCTTACACTGGGAAAGCAACGGAAAACCGGGGAACTCGACAGGAACGGTGCATAGGGAGAGGGGGGAGGCAAGGGGTGAATGGGCATGAGCGGAAGTGCCGTGCCTGTCGCCTCTCGACTCGGGGAAGGAGGAGTAGTGTGGTGCAGCGGAACGGCCTTGTTTCTTTTTTGAGGCACCCCACACCTGTCCTCCCCGACCTCTGCCTGGGAGCGCAGCCGCCCCCAGGTCCATGGGGACGGCGGTGTCCAGTTGTTGGGGTGGAACGGGTGGGCCTCTTTCGGGACGTCCTCGGGCAGCCAGCAGATTGTCGAGACGGATAGACAGGTCCATCAGCTGGTCGAAGGACAGGGCCGCGTCCCGACATGCCAACTCCCTCCAGACGTCCTCGCGAAGGCTGCACCGGTAGTGGTCGATGAGAGCCCGCTCGTTCCACCCAGACCCCGCTGCCAGGGTCCTGAACTCCAGTGCGAACTCCTGCGCCAACCTCGTCCCCTGCCGCAGATGAAAAAGCCGTTCACCCGCCTCTCTCCCCTCGTGTGGATGGTCGAACACAGCTCGGAAGCGGTGGATGAACTCGGCGTAGCTGCCCTGGGTGGGACCCTCTGTGTTCCATACAGCGTTGGCCCACTCCAGGGTTTTCCCAGACAGGCAGGAGACGAGTGAGGAGATCTTCTGGGCGTCGGTCGGCGCAGGATGGATTGCCTGGAGCGCGATGTCAACCTGCAGTAAGAAACCCTGGCAGCGGTCCACCGTCCCGTCATAATCCCGGGGGAGTGGGATGTGCATCGCCCCCACGCCGGGAGGCGCAGCCTGGGGTGGCAGCGGCACGGCCGGTGTTGCGGGGTTCTGCTGGCTCAGCTCTAGGCACTGCACTGCTTTAAGGACGCTGTCCATCACAGCGCCTAGGCTGGCCAGCATCGACGAATGTTCCTTCACCAGGTCCGCAACACCGGCCTCATTTTCGGCTCTTCTGTGCTCCATATACTTCAGAGGGTGTGTTATTCTGTCAGGCTTTAAAGGACGAGGAGCAGGAGACGAGGAGCTTAGTAGAAAAGTCTTTCCTTTTAATAAAAAGAAGCACTGACGTATGCTCACGAAAGTGAGACAATAACACACAAAGACTAGGGGAGCAGAGGGAACATATATACTGGGGGGAATGATTGTAAATGAGGACCAGGTGCGCCAAACAAGACAACAGGTGAGATGAATAGATAAGATGGGTGGTGGTGTCAGAAGGCCGGTGACGTCGACCGCTGGAGCCTGCCTGCTGCAGGTGGAGGAGAGGCAGCAGAGGGCGCAGTCGTCATATCCTCACAGGTTTATTTTGTAAGCTTTTGCAACTCCCTATTTGCAAATAAACTGCTAATTGTGCCAAGAGAATTTTGTCTCTGTACTTACTTCCCTAAAGAGAATATAAATGGAATTAGCACAACACAAGCTACTCTGGGGAGATCTCAAACGTGTGGTTCATGCAAGACGACCAAAGACTGCATGACCTGGAGGCATTTTGCCAAGACGAATGGGTAGCTATATCACCTGCAAGAATTCGGGGCCTCATAGACAACTATTACAAAAGACTGCATGCTGTCATTGATGCTGTATCGTTTTGACCCCACTATTTACCATGTGAGTTCACCCAGTTGACTGTTATTCTTGTCTATGTCCCTGGTCTGTACAACGCATTTGTTGCAAATGGATCGCTGATTACAACAACAGTGCGGTCAGCGGAGCAGCCGGTCAGCAAGTGTTTATACTTGGGGACTTAATCAAGTGTGACGTAACTGCAGTTGGCGCAGTATGTCACCTCTCTCACAAGACTGGACAGAACACTGGACCTGTGCTTTGGGAATATACCTGGCACTTATATTTCCATGTCCCACCCAGCGCTAGGTTGTTCGGATCACAATGTTATTCTCCTGCTTCCACGTTATAGACAGAAACTGAAAACTGACAAAATCCAAACAAAAAAGATCCAAGTATGGAGTAAGAATGCCATTGAGACTCTCGGGCAGTTTTGACCTCACTGACTGGGGGATGTTTTTTTGAGAGCTGTGAGGATGACCTGAACCTCCTCAACGACTCTCTCTGCTCCTATCTGACTTTCTGGATGGATATTATCATACCAACTAAACAGGTTAGGCTGTACCCCAACAACAAGCCCTGGGGTCACTAGAGAGCTTAAACAGTGGTTGAACCAAAAAAAGATGGTGTTCATACGGGGAGAAAGAGGCAGGGTCAGAGTGTTGGAAAAGGAGCTGTGACAGAAGATCTGCTGGCAAAACTCCCCTATAAAAGGAAAGTGGAGGAAAAAATTACCAGCGGAAATGCAAGGGATGCATGGCAGGGTCTTCACACCATGATGGGCAGGGCCCAGAAACCAGCACAGATCCAGTGCCCTGACTCAGCCTCCTTCGCAGACAAGCTAAACGGGTTCTACGCTAGGTTCAACAGGACAGAACCTCAGAAGGACTCGGCCCCCACGGGCTCTGGACATCATCCTGCACCAATCCCAGTGGAGGAGAGGAAGGTTGTTTCCATCCTCACCAAGGTGAACCCCAGGAAACCTCTGGGCCCTACGGGCTCAAGGGTCGTGTCCTGAGGGAATGTGCTGCTCAGCTGGGGGCGCGGTAGCACAGCTCTTTCAACTCAGGAGAGCTATTTAGTCTTAAATGAGGACAAGACAAAGGAGAGGTGCTGTGGGGGGTGCCGTACACCTGACCTCCCCCACCCTCTCTCTGAACTGCCCAGGCTGGAGGGGCAGCTGGTGGAACAAGTCGAGGTTCTCAGGTATCTGGGAACTGAGATCGACCACTGGCTGTCCTTCACCCAGCATGCAGCCTGGGTCTACAAAAAGGCCCATCAGCGCATGTTCCTCCTAAGGAAAGGTTTTAACATCAAAAATGATGATTCAACAGTATGTAAGTCATTCATTGAATCAGTCCTCACTTTTAACATTGCATCCTGGTACAATGTCCTCACAGTAAATAACAAGACAAAACTTACAAGAATCATTACAGAAGCAAATAAGGTAACCAGCACAACCCAGGTACTACTTTCAACACTATACACACAATCCGTAAGACTAAAAGCCACATCCATCACACAGGACAATTCACACCCCCTCTACCCCCATTCCAGGTACTCCCATCAGGCCGCCGCTTCACAGCTCCTCTGGCCAAGAAGTAAACATACAAAAAACTTGTTTATACCTACTGCCATAACCATTTCAAACAAGCAGACTTGCTTTCAATCAGTGTTTATTATCTCTTCACTGCACAATGTCTGTTACATGGTTGTGTGTGATCCTATGTGTTTTTATGTGAGCCCTAACCTATGATGTTTTTCTGTAATGTCATGTGGTGGATAATAAAGTGTTCTTATCTTATCTTCCACTACAGAATCGTGTCTGTTTTTAATGCAGTGCTGTCTGAGGGCCCGAAGATCACGGCCATCCAATATTGATTTTCGTCCTGTCCCTTGCGTACAGAGATTTCTCCGGATTCTCTGAATTGTTTAATGATATTATATACCGTAGATTACGAGATCCCCAAACTCTTTGCATTTTGACGTTGAGAAACATTATTCCTAAATTGTTGCAATTTTTGCCATGTTACTGACCTGTTGCCAATAAACCAAATTGGTTGTGAGATATTCTTCCAGGTTCTTTTTTAGTATTATACAACTTTTCCAGTCTTTTTTTGCCCCTGTCTCAGCTTTGTTGAAACCTATTGCTGGCATCAAATTCAAACCTATTGTGGGCATATATCTTTCAAGGAATAATAAAATTTTTCAGTTTCAACATTTGATATGTTGTCTTGGTACCATTCTCTGTTGAATTTAGGTTTTAAATGATTTGCACATCTTTGCATCCTGTTTTTATTTCCACTTTACAGTGTCCCAACTTTTTTTGGAAACATTGTTATAATACACATAATACAGTTTGCAGAGAAAGAGGGGTAGTAGGAGGATCTCTGCTTTGGAAAAGAGAGCATTAGTGTCTTCTTGCAGCCTCACTGCTCCTTTTATACAACAGTTCCATAGCTGTCACCCATCTCCTGCTGCCTCTGTTTGATCTGACAGAGGCCTGAGCCGCTGCCTGGTTCAAAACACCCTGGCCTTTTTCAGTCATTCCGCTGTGTTCCACAGCAAAGTTACAGTGAACTTCAAAAGCATTTGTACAGTCAACGCAACCATATATAAACATGCTGGGATTACCATATTTGTGAGGACCAACCATTATATTCAGCTATAAAACAGGTTTTCCCTAACCCATAATCCTACACTTTACTTTAGCCCATCCAAAGTTGCTTGGATCACACGTATTCCCCATTGTTGTAGTTTTACCTGGAGAAGTTTGTATACTCAAATCACCCAACCCAACCCTGACCAAATTTCCATCTTTGTTGCATTTCAAAGGAATATTTCCATCTCTGTTTGTAAAACTGCTCCCATGAAACCGCTGGAATGTGCAGTTTGTATTTCCTTCAAATGATTAGTGCTCCTATCCCTGTCACCTTACACTAAGCTGCCAAAATTTCAGCAAATAATAGTTAACAGCAAGGGCAAAAGTCAGTCACAAAATAGAGGGAGGGATGAAGTAGGCAGGGTTCTGTTTCCTCCCTCAGTACCAGTGGCGTCGTTAGGCCTGGGTGTCCGGGGCTATAGCCCCGGATCTTTTATGAATAGCCCCAGATCTCAAATTGACCCCAAAAAATAATAATAAAAAAATAACCCCTGATCTATTCATCTATAATTCCGATTGCACATTATGACAATGTAGATGTGTAGGCCGCTAGCGTGTACATCGACATTTTCCGCATGTACATTCAAAACCCTGTACTTTCTGTCCTGGGCAGAGCAGGGGGGTGGGCTAATCCTCAAATGTATTGTGATCCTAGCGATGCCTCTGCTCAGTACAAATAATAATTTCAACACTTTCCTGCTTATTTTGACATACATATTTTGTAGATTTGATCACAGAAGACACATAAGACAGTCTGATGAACACAGTGGAAATTGTCTGGAAATACTAGTTCAGATCCAGTCATGCCGCTTGTAAACATGGATGCCCTATTGTATTTTTATCTTATCCTTGAAAGGTCTACATTGTTTTTATATAAAATAATGTCCAAACCACAGCTAAACCCGGGTGGGCCAGTCTCTCCACTTGGTGGGCCGGAGACCACCTAAAACAAAATTATCTGTTCAAGCCAAACCTGTATTATCATGCTCTGAACAACGTGTCTTTCTCTGGTTTTCAAACTAGTATACTCTGCCAACAACTTTGCAGCTGGTGTTCATTTACAGACCACATGAACCACAGCAGTGCATGCTGTTTACAAAATACAGCTTCAAATACTTTATAGTCATTTATTCTACATTGTTACAGTGATCTACTGTTTGTCAACATTCAAATTACTTTAGTCTGTATTGTTTGTTTGTCCACAAAAAAACATGTTTGAAAAAGCATTTTATACACATTATAAAATACATTTTTAAAAGAAAATAATGTAAATGATATTCTCTATTGCTAAGATACTTCTATTGAAACTGGATATCACTTGATCTCCATTATAACCATAATTAGCACAGCAGTCAGCGGTGTTCATTTCTTTTGCATTCACACACAATGTCA
>JACXGI010020723.1:0-10851 GCA_016801175.1 Esox masquinongy | reverse complement strand
CACACACACACACACACACACACACACACACACACACACCACACACACACACACACACACACACACACACACACATGCACTAATGGGTACACAAATACATGGCTGAACTAAACTAAAAAGGGCTGTGAAGAGAGTAGGGTGGGTGTTAGTAGGAGGTCGCACTACGCACAACCCTCGTTTACCTCTAATTATACAATTCAGACTTTTTGGCAACATTTCTTTACATCTGAACGCTATCTAAAAGTATTCTCTGCAACAAAGCAGATCCTTTTATTTCCACCAACTAACCTATACACAGTTGCATTAAAGTTTGACCGACGACCAAGTATAAAATGAAGCCAAAATGCTGAAGCTGCATTGTGCATGCACTACTGCTGCAAGCTGTGCACTACTGCTCCGCAAGCTGTGACTTCAGGCTTGGCCTTGTAGAAGGTCAGCTCACCCCTGTTAAGGCTCCAATCCCACACCTCCAGTCTTCATCCTTACCTACGTAAGTCTGCATGTATGAAGGCATATAGATAAAACTGATTGTATAAATGTTTGATGTAGGTAAAACTTTCATTGCGTAGTTAAGTGAAGAAAGAGAAGTTGAGAGAAGGTTTGGGACCCTTTAGCAATTTCTGTATTTCTGCATGTATCACATGAAAAAAAAACATTTCCAGTCATCATTAAAATGTAAGTCTAATGACAGTTAAAGTAAAACTGATAAAATGACACAAAAAAATATTTCTTAAAATGAAAAAGTTCACACAAATAAACTCAAGGAAATTCATTTAACATGAAATATTTTCAGTGAAACTATGAAATGTATATGGACCAATAGACAAATCAGCTCAACAATGTGTTTTAAAGTAGTCAAAGTTTTAGTATTTGGGCAAGGTGTTTTTATGATTGGGAGTCCTCGGGACATGCTCAGATAAAGATTTCTTGTGGAGAAGAACCTTCCACGGGCATAGCATACCTTTGTGAGGGTCACATGATCTATTTTTAGAACTTGACATTTAGTTAAAATGTATGCAGAAATACTGATAATTCTAGACTCCACCAACCTTCTCTCAACACTGTAGGCAAAACTGTTTAAAACTGTGTTTATGCAGGTAAACCTGTGTGTAAAATTGTGTTTAGGCAGGACAAAATGTGTGCAAAATTGTTTACATACGTACTGTACTGTATGTCAGTAAAACTGTGCGGTGTGTTACAACTGTGTGTGGAGATAAAAGTGTCTGTGTAGGTAAAACTGTCTGTAAGTAAAACTGTGTATAAAAATGTGTGGAGATAAAAGTGTGTGTGGAGCTCAAACTGTGTCTGTGTAGGTAAAAGTGTGTGTGTGTAGGTAAAACAATTTACTGTAGTAGAATCATTCCTGTTACAGATACATTTTAAAACACAGCTGCTAGTGTAATGTGTTCCCTTCTCCCTCCTTCACTCTGATAGGCCAGCAGCCATGTTCCGTGTGTTTCAACAGAAGCAGGCAGACATACAAGGGGTTTAAAGTAGCTAGTATTTGTTAACAGGGACACTGTTGGTTGACTTGCTGATCTCCCCCTCTTCCACCCCTCCTCCTCAAGCTGAGCCCAGGAAAAGCCCTGTCTGGACAGAAAACACTACATTTTAAATAGCTTTTGTCATTAATGCTTTATTAATTGCCTGGGGCAGCACTAACTCGATGCGGGGTGTTCTAGAAATATCTGACACTTTGAGGTCAGAGCTGCTCCCGCTGTGTTACAGAGTGGCCGTGGTGGTGGTTCTACGTTTCTCCTCTGTATCCCAGATGGCACCCTATTCCCAGTATATGCACTACTTTTGACCAGAGACCAGGCACTGTATTAAGGCTAGGGTGCCATTTGGTACAAACCCTCTAATTGTTCCTCCATCCCCAAGGAAGGAGAGGCTTTCCCACTGTCTCTGTCTTCAGCCTTTGTTCACTTGCAGAACCACACTCCTCTCTTCTTATTGTTTGTTTGTTTATGAGGGGTAAATCAAATATGTATGTTTGTGTTGCGCTATGCCCTGCATGCCATGTTGTTCCAAATGTCTGTGTACCTTACACTTTGAGGAGAGAGTCCTCTAAAATTCATAGTATGTATTTGTGGCATCATATTTTCCTCTGGGTTGTAGGAGATTACGCTAATACCGATGAACAGAGAACATGCCAGACTCACTGCAGATGTTGTTTTATGGACACACACCTTGACATCAGAGGTGTCTCTCTGGCAGTGCCTCCAGGACCTTGTAATGGCTGAGAAGGTCCGGTCTGGATGGTCAAACTTATTGTCGTTGGCATTCAGGAAAAATGTGGTGAACGGCTCCTGCAAGAAAAAAAAACGCACACAAACATCAGAAGACACACACCACAACCATACCCAACTATACTGTCAGGGAATTGGATCTTCTATTCTGACTTCAGAATCCATAATTTGTGTTCCCTGAAGGATTCCTGATGGCTGAGTTCTACTGGCGGTAAGAGAAAGTATGGACACTGACAATGACTCCTATAAGTTTCTGTCTGGGCATGTGATGTTCCGATCTGTCCATCTATCTGTCAGTCCGTCTGCCTGCCCGCCTGTCTGCCTGTCTGTCCTTGTCTACTGTACATTACCCACTATTCCTTGGGGACTGTGCTTCCTGGTCGCCAGGAGCGACAGAGCTAATTTGCTGATATCTAGTGTTCTCAGTCTGAGATAGAGACAGTGTTCTGATGGAGGGATGGAGGGAGGAATGGAGGAGAGACAGAAGAGAGGAGGAGTGTGGATAACCCAGTAAAAAGTGCTGTCAGAGGAACTCTTCTAATTCAACAGCTCCTCTGCTAATGAGGGGGAGGGGAGGGTGGGAGGCAGAGGGAGGACGGGGGGTGCTACTAACTCCCCATCAAGCTTTCTCCAATTAACGAGCTGCCTAACATATCAGATATGGCCAAACCCCAGGAGGGGCAGCTCTTTATCTCCCCATCCCCATTCAGTGTGCTATCAGCTGTGTAGACTGTGACACACTTATATAACTCACTAGCTGGCAACATGAAAAGTAGAACTTCCGATTCACAAAGGACTTTGTGTGTCTACAATTCAACATCCAAAACAGAACAAAAGTAGATACAAATAGTAATGGCCCTCTAAACTGTGCATCAGGGGGCATTGGATGCTTGAGGTACTTCCTACGTACTATCCGGAGCAGCCAGAACAGGGCGGAGTCAGCAGTGGAGTAGTGGGTGTTATAATGATGCGGCGGGGTCTGGTCCTCTTCCCAAGTTTCATAGCGCTCTGCGTAGAACACTGCACGCTTCGGGTTCAACGCTCCGATTGGCTAAGAGAGACAGGAGAAGGCAGGAAGTTATAAACAGTAATCAATTTGGGATTTTTATTGGTCTCATCTACAGATGAGCAGACGCTGGAAATATATAGGCAGACGATAAAAAAAAAAATGACCAACAATGTTTTTAAATAAAAATATAAAACACACTGTAAATAACACAAGTGTAGGCCTTTCATAGCATTTTGAAATATTCCAGCAGAATTCAGGAACAGAGAGTAATATTATGCTCAGGGCCCCAGCCTCTGTATTTTACTGAGACTCATTACTGATGCCAGCCTCTGTATTTTACTGAGACTCATTACTGATGCCAGTTTCTGTTGACAATCGCCTACAGGATCATATAAGAAATACGATGCTGTTATGCCAATATTTCACTGAGACTCACTTTGCTTTCTGTCTGATGTTTAAAAAAATATATAATTAGTCCATTAAAATACATTTAGTGAGGGAAAAACTGCTTTCCCTGAGTTTTTAATCACCCAGGCCAGGAGACAGATGCTTGAGGTTGGTATATTGGCAGTAAATATTAATACAGTCAGTACTATTGAGATGGCAGAGGGAGTGTGTGTGGCTGTCATGTCTGGCGTTGACCACAGGAATCATGTGAAATCCACCCCAACAAAGCTCTTGATTCAGACAGGCTGCAAGGAATGGAGAGACCAATGTCTAAAAATAAAATCACTTTAATATCAAATCAGGAAGATTGTGCCATTACTCCAATATTCCCTTGGATAGTGTTATGAGGGTGTTACAAGCCACAGAATGGCATTCTAAATGGCATTCTATGCTCTATATAGAGAACTAAACAACACTGAAACAACACAGACCTTGGTCAGAATCAGTGCACTACGTAGTTATGGGGTGCCATTGGAGACGCAGACCGACTGTGTGGTCATTTTCATCATGCCCAGCCGCCCACACCTCCCTCTATGTGGCATGGACTCGGGACTTTATTAGGTATGTTTGGCTGGCGTTCAACTCTCTCACTCCAAACCAACTGGTCACGTCTGGATTCCCTCTACCTTCCTTTCTTTCCCCCCTCAACATGTAATGGCCATCCACATCAATGTTAGCACGATGAGGGAGAATGAAAGAGAAGTTTATTGGGATCTCCTGAGATTTATGGGGTGATAATAGGCTGTCATTTGAGGTCTGGGGCCAGCTGTGATTGGGCTGTGGACTAGAGGAAGTCAGACTCGCTGTTAAAAGTCCAGGAGGGAACAGGCTGATCTCATTCAACTAAGCCCAATCAAAAACGCAAGCTAGGCAACACAGACAGCTAATTGGACAGAGTAGGTTACAACCCAGGACTGACACCCAACTAACTTGCTCTCACAGCTAACATGATTACAAAGCTAGCTATGATCCCCAGAGTGGGGTCTCTGCTGGTCTCAATAAAGAGTTATGTTTTTTTTATCAACAATACCTTCAGGAAAGTACCACTTTACCAGTCTTTTTATTATACTTTTTTTGATTGGAATCATTCTCGTCTGAGTTCCTAAAGGAAAGAGACGGCTGGTTACAAAAAGTAAGTAGAAATTAGACCAGCTCCTTGATGGCACAGCTAAAGATTTTTTATGGTGTGTCTTAGCCATTATATCTTAATGGCTTCTCCTGTCACTCTCAAAGACAGCTCTTAGCCTGCAAAAGTGATGGGGCTTTAGCCAGCTAAACTTGCTCATTACTTAGACATTAAAAAGCAGTTTACATTGTAGATATTGTTGGGTCTTAAGTGGCCATAACGTCCTAAAGCTCTAAGCCTCTCACACGCATGCAGCATCAGCAACCTGGCGCTGGACTTCAGCCAATTCAACTGCTACTTCCAGAAGGCCATCAGTGTCCTAATTTAGTATACACCGATCAGCCATAACATTATGAACACTGACAGGTGAAGTGAATAACACTGATAATCTCGTTATCATGGCATCTGTCAGTGGGTGGGATATATTAGGCAGCTAGTGCAAATTCTGTCCTCAAAGTTGATGTGTTAGAAGCAGGAAAAATGGGCAAGCGTATGGATCTGAGCGACTTTGATAAGGGCCAAAATGTGATGGCTAGACGACTGGGTCAGAGCATTTCCAAAACTGCAGCCCTTGTGGGGTGTTCCCGGTCTGCAGTGGTCAGTACCTATCAAAAGTGGTCTAAGGAAGGAAAAGCGGTGAACCAGCAACAGGGTCATGGGTGAACCAAGGCTCACTGATGCACATGGGGAACGAAGGCTGGCCCGTGGGGTCCGATCCAACAGGTGAGTTACTGTAGCTCAAATTGCTGAAAAAGTTAATGCTGGTACTGATAGAAAGGTGTCAGAACACACAGTGCATCACAGTTTGTTGCGTATGGGGCTGTGTAGCCACAGACCAGTCAGGGTGCCCATGCTGACCCCTGAGACCACTGCCGAAAGCGCCTACAATGGGCATGTGAGCATCAGAACTGGACCATGGAGCAATGGAAGGAAGGTGGCCTGGTCTGATGAATCATGGTTCCTTTTACATCACGTGGTTGGCCGGGTGCGTGTGTGTCGCTTATCCGGAGAACACATGGCATCAGGATGCACTATGGGAAGGAGGCAAGTCAACGGAGGCAGTGTGATGCTTTGGGCAATGTTCTGGTGGGAAACCTTGGGTCCTGCCATTCATGTGGATGTTACTTTGACACGTACCACCTACCTGAGCATTGTTGCAGATGATGTGCACCCTTTCATGGCAACGGTATTCCCTGATTGCATTGGCCTTGTTTTAGCAAGATAATGTGCCCTGCCACAAAGCAAAAATGGTTCAGGAATGGTTTGAGGAACACAACAATGAGTTCAAGGTGTTGACTTGGCCTCCAAATTCCCCAGATCTCAATCCAATCGAGCATCTGTGGGATGTGCTGGACTAACAAGTCCGATCCATGGAGGCCCCACCTCGCAACTTACAGGACTTAAAGGATCTGCTGCTAACGTTTTGGTGTCAGATACCACAGCACACCTTCAGAAGTCTAGTGGAGTCCATTCCTCGATGGGTCAGGGCTGCAAAAGGCGGCAAAAGGAGGACCTGCACAATATTAGGCAGGTGGTCATAATGTTATGGCTGATCGGTGTCTGTATATATGCCAAGTTTAATGAACAAAACAACATCCATCTTTGAGGTTCTCTGATGTTCATGAGTGACTGCTAGCTACCCAGCTAACTGATTTCTTGCAATTTGCATATACTATTTTAGAAGTAAAGTGTTTGTTGTATGGACCTTAATGACACTACGCAACTTTGGTTGATTGATTGAACCAGCAACGCATATGTTGGATGTTCAAGATGGCTAGCTTGTGTTCTAAACAAAATTGTGGGTGGAATATATAACCCTCCTACCCCCTACATTTTTGCATTACATAGGGAATAGAGGGCCATGTGAGCCTCCCAACATTGGCTAGTTAGTGTTAGTGGTGTAGAGTAGTGACAACAACGCCGTCACTCCATTTCTTTAACACACAGTAATCACCGGCTCCATATTCTCAGGTGGTTATGTAAATAAAGGACATGATAAAGAGACAATAAAAACAAGTGCTTCAGACAGCTCTGCATTTAGCTCCTTCCGAGTTCAACCCCACAGATAACACCTGACCTAGTGAAATATACTTACAGCACCAAACAACGCATGATCAAAACCAGCTGCTGGATTACTGGCCTGTCACATGCTACACTAGATCAACCACTTATCACATACAATTACGATCATTCTCTGACTGCAGAGACTAGAGATCCCAGTGTGGAGGATCCAAGAGGCGTGTGTGTGTGTGTGTGTGTGTGTGTGTGTGTGTGTGTGTGTGTGTGTGTGAGAGAGAGAGAGAGAGAGAGAGTGGGTAAGTCAGTAAAACACAGAGAAAGACAGAGTTCTCTTCTTGAGAATTTGTGAGAGATGTTTGGCTGCATAGTAAGCTAAATTACTAACTTCTGCTACAACATAATACATTTGAGAAATGTTGTTAAAAACATGAGTGGGATTTGCTACAAATAACTAAGCAAATTATTGTATAGTCACAAGCATAGCTAGGTACTTAAGTGACCTTGGAGATAGTAGTATATTGACTCTGCGTTCTGATGCACATTTACCACTGTCTCTCTGTTTTATTACAGCAGTTACAAGATAAAGTAGACCATGTCACCTGTCAATTCACAGATTTTTGGCGTTTTCTCCCTGAAATATGTTTTGACAGAGCCACATCACATTATTTCCTGACAGAAACAGACAAAAGTAGGTAAAATAACAGCCGTGTTAAACTAGATTGTTAAACTGAGCCCGCTCAGTGTGCCTTCATATAGGATATCAGTGTTTCCACTCCATCAACTAACAGCTATGAGGAGATGAGCTTCCCTTTCCCATCAGCCACCTGTCAGTCAGCAGGAAATAATCATTAAAATCTAATGAACCGCTCCACCACATGACTGTACCACTGACGTGGAGGGTGTGTGAACTGTTGTGTGGGTGTTTCAGTGTGTGTGGTGTTTTTGTGTGTGTATGTACGTGTACCTGGGTGTGTGTTCCACAGCCCTGTGATCTGACAGTAGGAATGCTCCACTGTGGCCCTGAGGCAGAAAACACCCTGTTCAGTTTTAGTTAGTTTCAGTTTTTTCCCCCTGATGACTGGCTGGCTGATAAGCAGGTATATTGCAGGTGTGAGTAAGTGTGAGATCCACATTAAAGCAGGTGTGTGAGAGTTTAAAGGGGTGCATTAGCCATCAGCATTCAGCAAGGGGCTGTAGGACATCTCACCAGCCATGACTGGAACCCACTTCCTGATTTGCAGTCATGGCAGCCAAAGGTGCGAGCAGGTTAGTCAGGGGACTTTTGTTTTCTGCCTCCCAAAGGACTACCTGGAAATTGTGAGCAGTTTCGGAAGAGTTTGATGTTTGTGTTTCAAGGTGTAATGTTTTTAGATCAGTCTGTTACGCTGACTTTCACATTCTAACACTCCAAGTTTTTCTAGAACGCCTCTCTACTCCCTGTTATTTCTCTCATCTGAACATTAAGAAACTCAAGTCCTTTCATTGTGGTTCAGCCCTCTAGCTGGTACCTTTGCAGGTGGGTCTTGTGTGTGTGTGTGTGTGTGTGTGTGTGTGTGTGTGTGTGTGTGTGTGTGTGTGTGTTTGTGAGTGTGTAATTGTTTGTGTGTATTTGTGTGTGTGCACCCTGGGGTTCCAAGGACAACTGTCAGGAGACAGAGGCCTGTGAACTCCTGGTAATGAAAGCAGCTCAGCCTGTAAACAGCATGGGAGGATGTCACTGGAATACATTATAATACATAACTGTCTGAACAGGCCAGAGGGCTCAGACAGATATACACACATGTACACACAAACACACACACACACAAACTCGACCCACCAGACTGAAGCCACCACAGGGTCACAACAGCAGATACAACAGCAGGACAACACAAGAAAGGTGTGTGTGTGTGTGTGTGTGTGTGTGTGTGTGTGTGTGTGTGTGTGTGTGTGTCTGCAGGTATGTGCGCATGTTGAGGGAACGCTTCAATCCAGTGTTTTTTATTTCCAACATAACTTCCCAAGAGAAATTTAAATAGTGGCTTTATAGGCTGGATGTGTGAAACTGGAATAAATCAAGTGCAGTGTCTGACCAACTACTGGGAAGGGGGTTTCCTTACTGTATATAAGAATGCAATTTAGTTGTGGCTGTTTCTTATTTTCATGGTGAGGTCAACAACTCCTCTCATTTCCATGACCCACCTTCCTGCTTCTCTCAATCCATGGAGCACAGGGATCCGAGGTGTAAATGAAAAAAAACTGTTTGTGAAAATGGAACTCAGCGTCAGGTGTTTGACACTTTGAGGGAAAGGGAAATGGGAAGGCTTAGAGCAACAGAATGAGAGAGTAGGTAAGCTCAGACAGATTTTAGGTGAATGATTGAGTAAGAAAACGAGAGAGAGCAAAAGAGAGAGATAGAGAAGTGCTAGGGAAAGTGTGGGAACTTTCCTGTAGCTGATGATCCAGGACAGTACAACCCAACACAGTCCAGAACACTATGTTAATGTATTGAGGGAATACAGTGCCAACTGAGCTCAGAGGGAGACACTATCCCGGTGTTGGAACCTGTTAGAATGTGATACACAGCACGCAAAAGTAGTGCATTATACAGTACAGTAAACTTAGCATATGTGTCACTTCGGTTTTAGGACATCCGCTCCCTCTATGCATTCCAACCTTGGGTTCAGACTGTGTACATGAAGTCTGGAATATGAGGTATGCATTATTTCTCTGACAAAATGGTTCTCTTCCAGCCTGAAGTGGACGAAAAGAGAGCTCCCCAACTACACCCCCCATGTTCCCTGTCTTCTACATCCCCCATCTCTCCTCTCCTTACCCAACCCTGCCCCCACTTCCACAGGATGTAGAACAAAAGGGCAGTACCTTGGAGAGATCTCTGAAGTTGGCCGGCAGGGTGAGATCCAGCTCCTCTGACTCGTAGTTGGTGAGAACCCAGGGAAACACGGGGTACTGGTTGAGATCGTTGTAGGTTCTTCCTATAGACAGAGGCAGGCAGACGTTATGAATTATGTCAGAGACGTTCAGGGGTTGTAGAAAGAGAAACAGAGGGGACAAAGAAATGCGAGGTAGGGAGAACGACAGGGGGAAGTGGGGGTGGGGGGTGCCAGGTGGGGAATCGGGTTTGGATTACATCAGGGCCCCAGCATGCAACATTCCAGCAGAGTGTTCCATCAGACTACTCTCAGCTCAGTTCCTGTTTCTGACAGACTAACTTCCTGTCTGGAAGACAACACGACACAGCCAGTAACACAGTACTCAGCTCTCTGTGGGAAGGCTTTGGAGTGGTAGCAGCCTGGAAGTCTTAGTGTGGGTGGGTGTTTGTTCTCCCTCTCTCTGCCTGGTCTAGATGAGTATATCAGAGCAGCCTGAGGTCTGGGGCTGTGGTTATGGTTAGAGGAGGAGAACAGAGGAGTCTCCTAAAGTGTTGTATACAGGGACAACAATTGCTACAATTACCACCTCACGATGAAGCAACAAAGTTGAAGACCGACCGCAGTACTGCAGGCATTGTTTTAAAAAACAGGACACCACAAACCAAACTCAGTCCCATTGCCTCCGAGGGGTGTAAAGTTTGGTTTGTACTCTCGCGCTACTCAGCTGATTCAGATAATCAATCGCTGCAGTTCACCAATGATATTGTGCTAACCCTGTCACCCTCATGCCTGAGCAGCCAAGCAGCTGAAATGTGTAGATGAATACGTGATTCAAACCATCACAGAAAGTTCGATTCGAAGGTCTTATTTTAACATTGAACACTGTTTTTACCATATTAACCAGAAAAAAGGGTAATTTGCAATATTTGACTGTTGCATTCAGACGGGCTCATGTCATGGCTTCCCCTGTAACTCACACCTTGATCTACATTGAGCTCATCACAGTAACTCCCAAATGATTTCGTGTGGTGTATATATATAGTGCATATATGTGAAATGTATGTGTAGATGTGTAGTGTGCATAAATGGTGTGTATACATGGTGTGTATATGTAGTGTGTATATGTGG
>JACXGI010020722.1:0-10850 GCA_016801175.1 Esox masquinongy | reverse complement strand
GCATGAAAAATCATATGCAAAATATCAATTCCTAGCTAATTACTATTTTTCCATTGTAGTAATTTAGCATGTTATTATTCCTATAAAGTTTTTATTTTTTTCAGTCAAAACAGTTTTTCGTACTTTTCAAACGCATTGTCACGTTGAACGATCTGGACAAAAGGTTTGGTATAGTATCAACAACTGAGGTACGAGCGGGTAGGAGAAGCCGACCATGCTGAAACCCATTTTTTCCTCCTCTGGAAAACATCACTATGAGTTAAAACACTTGTGTTCCAGAATCTACTCAGATCGGTTTAAACATGAAAACGTGAAGGACTCACCATGCACTCAGTTCATTGGTCAGAAAAAGCTATGGCCAGCCAATCAGAGTCCTCATGGGTATATCTGCTTGTAAACGCTGTGAAACATACTACCGCAGACTGTGATTTACAAAGAAAAATAATTTTGTCACAGTCCTAGTGAAATTTTAGTGACAAAATTCTGAGTGTCCGTATTTTACGTTGGCAAGTGTTATTAATAAGTAACATGATTCCAAATATCAAGTTAGTTACACTAAGCAAATGTTTTATACAACTACAAAGGTAATTCCTAGTTTGCAAATCTTTTTTTACAAGTGTGAAATATTTTTTACCATTAAAAAACATATGTTGCTGTTTTACCTTCATATAAAAAGGGATATACTCCCATTTTAGATGTGCCTTATTTTATTCATTTTGTAAGAGAAATGAGTCATGACAGAAGCGTTCAATTTGCAATGGTCTCTTAATTTTAACCCTTCTGTTCCTCACTCAAAACCTTTTCTACTTTTTTGGAAAGGAAAGAAAAAGGTGCAGTGGTCTTTTAATTTTTTCCGGAGCTGTATAAAACAAACATTATCAAAACGTGTTTTTTCTTTCTACACATTTATAAACAAACGTGTCGCTTGCGGCGCCGTCTCCGCTGTTTGATGTCCCTCTTTGCTATTTTGTTCAGGTTGTCCAACGAACATTGTTTTTCCTTTTGTGTCCAGTATCGGCTTGCAGCTGCATCTGAGAAGTCAAGTGTGGTGTTTTAGCAATTATAATATGCTTTATAATCCCTAATTCAATGTTAGAGTTTGCAGTCAGGCTATTTCTTACTTTCAGAGTCAATCCTCCATTTTTCATCAATACATTTTTGACTAATCTGATTTACTACTAATCCCAGCACACCAGTGTTGTGTGGACTGTTCTACCTGAGATATGAAAGACAAAACATTCCTTTTTCAGTACAGTTTTGGAGCCATCTATTGTAGATGATGAACATATTCAACCAATGCAGTAAAGCAATAAATGTGATTTTTTTTTTTGCCATGCCCCTTCTACGCTTAACAAATATGTCTATAGATAAATGGTAATTAACAAGTTTTCAACCAAGTTAAACTCAATAACAAGGTGTTAACCAATTTATATAACTAGGTACAATGTTTATTGTATAGTGTTATTCCTGCCAAATTATTCCTCCCCCAAAGCCCACAAACCAGACAACCTAAGACTAATCTTGTTTAAAACATTTGCATGATAAAGGTTCTTTTTCACACAGCCTCCAAACACTTATTGATTTATTTCTTTTGACTATTTTAACATTTTTTTTAAAGTAATATAAATTCACATTCACCTTTCATGTGGCCTATACTTTTCATCCTCGCCAGCAGTATTGTGTAGGTCCCTGACCGCACGCTATGAAAATGGGGTAAATCTTGTCAATCAGCAAATGATAAAAATTCTAATAAATTACAAACCGCACAAATCTAACATAGGTACTGTAGTTAAACGTTTAACTTACAGATAATATATTTTGTCTTTCTCGACGAAGACCAGGCCCCAGGCCTTCCGTCGAGCAAGCTGGAATAAATATAATAGTCAGTAGTCTGGTTAATTTGCTAGGTATGTATGTGTATAAATATATCTATATAATGTTTTACTAGGGTTAGTTATCTAGTTACAATGCGCTTAATATTGCGTTCTGTATGTAACAACAGTACCCAGCAAGCAAGATAGCTGTAACACAAAACAACTTGTTACTGAATGTACAGCTAGCTAATGTACAGTAAGCTCTTAGATGACTCTTACCTTGATTTGTAGTAACAAAATTACTTGGACTGCCTTGAACTGTTGTTGCGTTTTCAGTAGCCTTTTCCATGGCTTGGCGAGTTGAATAGAAATTGCTGGAATGCATTCTCGAACCTGTACTGAAATGTTAGACTTTTATTACAACCACCAGTAAAACACATTTACAATTGCGAAGTAAAACGCTCTCGTGAGTTTAAAAAAGAAGCGGGGCAGTAGTGAACTCCAATCCTCTTAATTTCACTGGTCATTGAAAATAGCCAGCCCTTCACTTCTGGGTTTCTTCACCAGATTGGGTTATTTAGTTTTCCATCACTACGCCCTCCTACTTCCATTAATTTGATTGGCCATCGAAACATATCTGTGCCGAGACCGTCCAGTTTTGAGCCATAGTCATATTCCATGTAGAAAACCTTCTGTCGGAAAACAGTGTGTCATCTCCAGAGAGGAAATCAATAGAGAGTGAAAAGAGTGAGAATAACCAACTGACCAGTGTTTCATTTGCAATTACATCTGATATTATTTGCCTTCCCTGTAAAAAGCTGTTTGTCATTTCAAATGAAGATAGAGAGGATCTGCATAGGGTTTTCACATTATTATATTCATTGAGAAACCAAACTTTTACCCACCTGTAGATCAACCGGTGTGTCAGAGAAGACCAAAGGTCGATTCAAGTAAACAAAAGAACTCCCGCACACAGTCTGCGTAACTTGCAATAATAATTTAATAACAATGTTTCGGTACCAACTTTAGGTTGCCTGCTGAGTGTAAACTGTTGAAATCTTGGTACCGAAACGTTGTAATTAAATTCTTATTGCAAGTTACGCAGACTGTGTGCGGGAATTCTTTTGTTTACATTATTATATCCAAACAAGGATCTTGCCATTGTTCAGCTGACATTGTTTCTTGAACTTTGCAATATAACATCAAACTTCTTGTGAATCTGAATCCTCAACCAGCCTTTTTATAAAGGTTTTTATTCAATTTATTTATCCTTTGTTGTCATGGTAAACAGCCACACACTTGTAAACAATAAAAATATTATTTTGGTACAACTTCTGTTGCACTTTAAAAATTATGTTATGTACCATGTAATGTACCAAATATATTTCAGTGTGTTAAAATGGACGCAATTATTGGATTTAAATTATATTATAAACAAGTATACAACATTTTAAAATAAATGGGTCCATTTTCACTCAATTAACTATTTCTATACTACTTTGTGTCCAAAGGTACAACACATTAAGTATACTGCTTTTTAACTTTAGGTTACCTGCTGAGTGTAAACTGTTGAAATTAGAATGAGGACAAAAGAAAAGTATTAAGAACTAACTTGCTTTTGCTAAGTTTGAGGAGTTTCCAGAAATGTCAAGAGCTGACTTCTTACGACTAGTTAAAATCGATTTATATCGCAACTTCTCTGTACTGGCCTTTTACTTGTCACCATTACAAAGATCTTTACTTGTATGGACACACTGCGAAACAGGCCTTTTCATTCAGTGGCAGTGCTAGACAGCAACATTTATCAGGAATGATCCATTTACCATGGTCGACAAGTGAAAAAAATTTTTAGTGAAAAAATTTAAAGTATTAAACGGACCATTAGAACTACACAGTCTAACAAGGACACTGTACCGTCACTACGACCACCAAGACATAACAAGGTTATTATGTCGCAATGTAATACAATTGATCAAAAATCCCTAGAAGAAACAGTTCAACATCTTAAAGCTTCCACATGTTGTCTCAACACACTGCTCTGCTGGTGTGTTGTTTTGCGCGCAGGGTGGCAGCTCCCGTCTCTGTTCATGTTTCCTTTCTACCCAAATCGTGCCGTCCCTCCCAGACTCCTGTCTCATAGTGGCATTTGGGGTCGCTGTTGTTTTGTTTCTTTTTTTTTGCGAGGAGGCTCAGGCATTGGAGGTGGATGCTCATTATCAGAATCAGATGAAGACCCGTCCTCTGAGACGTTGATTTCGGGGTCTGTTTCTGATCGTTCATCTGACTCCATCTCATCTAAATCTTGCAGCATCTGCAATGCTGTCAGGGTGAGGAATCGTCGGGTTTGGTTTGCCATTGTGAACTAACTGCTGTAAATTGTGTCTGAGTTGTTTGACTTGCTCACTGAGTTCAGATTATATACAATTATGACCCTCATCATCATTCTTCATCATTACACTTCAGTCACATGCATAGGTGTGTCTGGGTTGATCAGGGGATTATCACCCATTCATCCATTGATGTCATTGCTATTTCATTGCTATTCATTAGATTCGATTAGACTAGGTTCCAGAGGTAGACATGTACGTGTAACAACTGAAAAAGAATGTAAACAACATGTATGCAATTTCTTAGTCTTCAGTAAAATAAGCAGAGAAAATTCAGAGAGAGACGATCGGATGTGTGTGCGATTTAGTTTCTCTTTTTCTCCTAAAATAAAAACAGTAAATTGTAATACCTTTGTTGAATTGGTGACTGCTAAATAATATCCCTGGTATTTCTTTTAGTGAATAATTATTTAGTCTAGTACATTTGTAGAATCTTCATCTTCAGTAAAATAAGCAGAGAAAATTCAGAGAGAGACGATCGGATGTGTGTGTGATTTAGTTTCTCTTTTTCTCCTAAAATAAACACAGTAACTTGTAATATCTTTCTTAAATTAGTGAGTTGTGACTGCTAAACAATATCCTTGGTATTTCGTTTAGTGAATACTTTTTAGGATAATACATTTGTAGATTTACATTTTAGATTTACATTTGATGAATTAGCGTACACAATAAGCTGAATCTCCTATTGAAAATCGGTAACGTGTGTTAAGTAGCCTATATCGTTTGAATTATGTTTCAATAATAGCCTAATTAAGCCATTTGTAAGTTATTCAAATTCAACCAAGGTCTGATCATCCTTCTGGGAGTATTGCGTGTTCATCCATTGACGTCAGGCATTCAGTGAGGGGTGATTAGTGCCTGGGTACCATTTGGGTACCAACGCTAAGTGGCGTGGGCTGTTGGCGGATTAAGTAGGAAAACAGGGTAAAAAAAACAGGTAAATCGTCTCTAAATCGTTTTCTGTTCATCAGTTTAGAATTCCGACAACAAAACAATGTAATATACGCTTATTTAGAAAAGGTCATGGAAGGAGGAGGGTGTAGCTTTCAAAATGGCAGTTTTATTTTAATTACAAACTCAAACGCCAATTGGCGTTTTGCGGTTCTTGTGTTAATGATAGAACATTCTTAATGTCAATAGACCCACAGACGTGGTCAAGATATACATAAACTTGTGATGTTGGGTTTGGCTGACTGCCATTATTTAAACTAAAATGAGAACGAAACAAAATTGGGTAATTTTCCTAGAATTTAGAAGATTAATCAAGACCTTATGTTTGGGTTTGTAATGAGGTAGTTTGGCCATTGCCCTGTGAAATGCTAAATTTGGGTGCTGTAGATATACTAATACATTCGCCCTGTTGGTTGCAGCAGGTAAACCACTGCAACTTGGGCTGGAGTATTTTCTCCCCTACAATTTAATTGAGCAGCTTATCCCCTAGTTGGCAAACTGATTATTTAGTCAAGTATGTGCCAAGAAACTACAGATTATAAATGCATGATAGCCAATTTCCCAGACCTGTGGGAAGGTACTGTAGTTAAGTCAAATTTGGGCGCTGTTTAGCTATGTAAGACACATTTGTCAATAGGTAGTATGGTTTATAAATCCTTTGCACGAGCGGCCGTGTTGCACATTTGTTGTTTTTGATTTTGTTTGTGAATGTTCGTGTTCACTTTGTTTTTTGATGAATACACAGTATGCAACTCTTTTTAAATGAATATTAGAGCCATCCTACTTCCAATTTTCTATTTTTCATATGTCCTGAAATGATGGCCAGTGTGGGTTCAGGATGGCGCCTCCTGTATTCGCCATGATTCTGCTTTCACTCATTGTGTCCCTTCTCCATTGACTTGATGAAGTGAAAGCAGGGGAGAATGTCTAATATGATTAATTATGATTGAACAGAGCTGAACTGAGATTTCATAGAGAATCAAATTGGCACTTAAAGAGGTACATGAAAAATTTGGTTTTTCCTGTTTGCATAGTTATAACGGAGCATTGGCATCTGTTATGTTTTACATCTTCCAGTCACAGTATTTGTCCAATTTGTTTTTTTTGAAAATACTTAGTTTGATGTAAAGTCTAACATGGTCATGGCTGGGTACAATACATCTTAGCGTTTTGATTTGGCCTAGCAAAGTAAGATCTAATTTGGTGGGATGAATAGTAACTATGAGAATGCGACTGTTCAGTTTGTTTGTTTAATATTTGAATAGAAGTGACTATGTGAACCCCATGCACTTGGGAATGAGTGGGTAAAAGTGTAAAGTTTTCAATCAAGATTA
This sequence comes from Esox masquinongy, assembly GCA_016801175.1. Taxonomy (NCBI): domain Eukaryota; kingdom Metazoa; phylum Chordata; class Actinopteri; order Esociformes; family Esocidae; genus Esox; species Esox masquinongy. The sequence goes on along the minus strand of JACXGI010020722.1, from coordinate 4,364 downwards.
GGTTAATCACTCACAATCAGGACCCTCCCACCCAGTGGTGTAGTCTAGTTTTTTGTAGTGAGTATACTGTGATTTTTCCCTCCCAGCCTCATACTCACCTGTCCCAGAGTGACACCCCATAAGCACCACCACACTCACTAATCCATACGGTATGTATCTACATGAAATTAAGAGCATGTTGACACCATTTTTTTCCTGAAGCTCAATGAGATTGTCATAGTCAGTGAAAGGTCGGTTCATCTTTGCAAGATAGTATGCTATTCTGAATACAGCATCTGTCTCAGCCAACACAGTCTCTGACACAGCTCTCACCAAATTTCCAAGTAAATCCTGTCCACCCTTTTCAATGAGCTCCTGGGCTATTTCGTGTGCCCTGGATGTCTCATGTTGTTGTATCTTGTTCTGTAAAGAGGCCAGAGATGTTGATCTGTTTTTGTTTGAGGACTGGATCTTAAAGTACACCCACTCCTCAGATATAGACACTTTTTTCTGTGAGGATGCCAGTTGATTTTGTTGAGCTGCAAACAGCAGAACCTGGAAGTGAACAAAACCATGACTAATTAGCATCATCATAAAAGTTTTGTATCTATATTAGCAATAACATCTGCTGAACAGGGCCAAAATATACTCAAAAGTATTTAATAAACTATTTACAATCTTCACACCATGGCTATCAAATGCCTGAAAAGCAGGCGAAAGGAGAAAAATGTTCCACTCTCTCAATAGCTAATTATCTGACAACTATTGATAACTAACATTACCATATAGTAATTTAATGGTGTAAATGTTTTAAATTAATGCACATTTAAGATGACCATGAATTAACTCATTTGCATAGTCATTGACTTCATGAATTTCAATTGATTATCAGCTTTGCATGTATGCTGATATCTACCTAACTTTCTGTCCCTCTACTCTAACCAAGGATGCCTGTCTGTAAATTCCCTAGCCTGACTTTCAGTCCACAAGGCTCACCAGGAGTTCTCATCTCTCTGTCTTGTAATTTGAAACAAGGAGATATAAACATTGCTTTCTGTTTACTACTGACCAAACTGATACACACACACACAGTATCTAAGTTCTCTCCCCTTCTCCCGCATTCATTGATCCACCACACTAACGTTAGTGAAGTTAGCTAGTTTTAGATACAATTCAATATACCAACAATCCCCTGCTGTTACAGTTACGTTAATGATAACGTTAATGATAACATTTATGCTACTTTTACTTACCAGGTAACGTTAAGTTAGCATCAAGCTCGTTTTCTGTACCGCATAGGATAGCATCACCCTCATCTGGCTCATTTTCTGTAGTTTCTGTAACGTTAAAGTTTGTGTCATCTGCTGCAGCGAAAACACTGAAAGAGTATAGTTTTAGTTTGCTTTCGTTTCATATCTCCTTTAGTGATTCACATTAGCTAATTTCAAACTTGCGCCAGGAATTACCTCCAAGCGACTGTATTGTTGTTCCTTGGTAGGTGACATCAGATCCAGGTCACACAGACCACGTAAGCCCCAATGGTCCAAAAGTCAGTGCTTCGCAACACAGACGGGGTGAATTTATGAATTAATTAAACTTGTGTGAATTTCATCACAGCAACTCATAATGTGACTCAGTAGTCTGTATGGCCCCCATGTGCCTGTATGCACTCCCGACAACGTCTGGGCATGCTCCTGATGAGACGGCAGATGGTGTCCTGGGGGATCTCCTCCCAGACCTGGATCAGGGTATCAGTGAGCTCCTGGACAGTCTGTGGCGCTATTTGACGGTGTCAGATGCACCCATACATAAAATCCCAGAGGTTCTCAATTGGACTCAGGTCTGGAGAATGTGAGGGCCAGTTAATGACATCAATGCCTTCGTCATCCAGGAACTGTCTACACACTGTGGCCACATGAAATCGGGCATTGTTCTGCACCAGGAGGAACCCAAGGCCCACTGAACCAGTGTAAGGTCTGACGATGTGTCTGAGGATTTCATCCCAGTACCTAACAACAGTCAGGGTACTGTTGGCAAGCATGTGGAGGTCTGTGCGACCCTCCAAGGATATGCCTCCCCAGACCATCACTGACCCACCGCCAAACCGGTCATGCTGGATGATGTTGCAGGCAGGATAATGTTCACCACAGTATCTCCAGACTCTTTCACATCTGTCACATGTGCTCATTGTGAACCTGCTCTCATCTGTGAAGAGAACGGCCCGCCAGTGGCGGACTTGATAATTCCGGTGTCCTCTGGTGAATGCCCATCGAGCTGCATGGTGCTGGGCTGTGAGCACAGGTCCTACTAGAGGACGTCGAGCCCTCATGCCACCCTCATGGAGTCTGTTTCTGACAGTTTGGTCAGATACATGCACACAAGTAGCCTGCTGGAGGTCATTTTGTAGGGCTTTGTCAGTGTTCCTCCGGTTCCTCTTCACACAAAGGAGCAGATACTGGTCCTGCTGCTGGGTTGATGCCTTTCTACGGCCCTATCCAGCCCTCCTTGTGTAACGTAATGACAAGGACACTAGCAAAATGCAAAACTAGAGAAGAATCAGTCAGGATGGATAAGGAGAGAGCAATTGTCTGGCCACCACCTGCAAAACCATTCCCTTTTTGGTGGTTGTCTTGCTGTTGCCTCTTCAGTGCACCTGTTTTCAGTTTCATTTGTACCAAAACAGTTAACATTGATTCACAATCGCTTATGCTTCCTAACTGGACAGATTGACATCCCTTAAGTATAACTGACTTGGTGTTATACTGTGATGATTACGTGTTCCCTTTATTTTTTTGAGCAGTGCGTTGCTCCTGAAGATTTATCCGTGTAAAAATATATAAAAGTATAGAAATTATAATTTATTTCTAATTATCACCAACTCCATCCAAGGGGCCCACAGCTTCCAAAACCTCCACCTTCTCTTCACTTTGTTGTAATCTTTTTTGACAGTCCTTCCACTGTGCCATTTGAAATTGGACACTGTTCAGGTGCCTGCTTTTGCCGGTGGAACAACTCATAATCTTCGAGCACCAACGTCCCGACTTGGAGGACTCCTCTAGCCAACTCCATTTAGCTGACTCCTTCATCCCCGCAAGCATACTGTGGAAATGTAAATATATAAGTACCCAAAATGTACAGCTTCTGTAATTTTGCAACTAATTCGATACACTTGCACAAACCTGCAGTAAAATCATGAATAGGTAAAATTACACTTTCAATAATGTTTTTTTTTATATATATATATTCATTTCATATGAGCACATTTCAGCTTTTCAAAAAATGCTACCAGCAAAGTAGATTTTACAGGAAAAGGTGAATTGTAAACATTGGAGTTAATGTTGCTATAATTTGTTTTTGTAACACATTTAGAAAATAACCTGTTGGCATGTGAGGTAAACACAAGTATTGTTAATATTTAGAATTGAATTAGAGCCATGCATTTGGATATTACAACATACCTACACATCTGCTGGATATTGTTGGTATAATTATTAGATGTAAATTATGAGTGAATTGTAAAAATTATGACAGTTATATATATTATCAAATTATATGTAATAAATAATAACTTACCGTCAACAATTCAAATGCCTGTCTTATTTTACATACTTCTGGCATGCTGAACATTGGGAGTTTGGTTGGTGACAACTTGGCTGTATGTGGTCACATAGACGAATAATGTCAGGGCAAGAAATTGTGTGAGGATGGGTTCTGTGTAACACAAACTGTTGGTGACGTGAATTTCAAGACAATTCCATTTTACAAAAAATTACGGCCTAAAAAAATATTCATTTAAGCAAGTTATTGGTTAGGATGTTCAATCCATCACATTCATTTTAAAATAAAAAACATTTTACACAAGGTGTTAAATGTTTAGACAGATACCCAGCCTTGTGAGGGAGCGTAATAGCTAATGCCTCATTTCCACTGGTGTCACACACTGGTGTTTTATCCCAGACTTTGTTCTGTTTCCAGGCGACCGGTGCCAGGCGGCCGGTAGGCCATGGTCGAGTAGCCTGGCTCTCACTTGGTGCCAAGCCCCAGACTTTAGGACTTTGTCCTACATATCCCGGAAGGCCTCCTTCTTCAGTCAGACGGCTTCCCTGACCACCGGTGTCCACCAGGGTGTTCGAGGGTTACCGCCCCTTGATGCACCTAAGACCTTTAGACCACAGCTCCCCGCTGAAGCTTCGGCAATGGAGGCTTTGAACATCGACCACTCAGGTTCAATGCCCCCAACCTCCACAGGGATGCCAGAAAAGCTCCGCCGGAGGTGTGAGTTGAAGGTCTTTCGGACGGGGGCCTCCTCCAGACGTTCCCAGTTCACCCGCACTACCCGTTTGGGCTTTCCCGGTCTGTCCAGAGTCTTCCCCCACCCCCTGACC
>JACXGI010020721.1:0-10851 GCA_016801175.1 Esox masquinongy | reverse complement strand
AAACCAGTGATGTGTTTGAGAGTAAATTTATATTTACTGTCATAAATATTAGCAACACCCCCTCCTTTTCGGGATGCACGGGGGATATGATCACTAGTATAGCCAGGAGGAGAGGCCTCATTTAGGGCAGTGAATTCATCAGGCTTTAGCCACGTTTCACACAAGCCAATAACATCTATTTTATGATCAGAGATTAATTTGTTTACTGCAACTGCCTTTGGCGCAAGGGATCTAACATTTAGGAGTCCCATTTTGAGATGCGAGGTGATACAGTCATTTTTATTTGTGACCAAGGTGGAGGAAGGCTTTATCTTAATAAGGTTGCTATTATTAGCACTACCTTGTTTAACTTTTCTCAGCCTGGAACGAGTCACAGTGGCAATAGGTAAAACTGTACTGACTACTATGGCTATGCTATCGACAGACTCCACTATGCTAGCAGGCTGGCTAACAGCCTGCGGCCTGACCTGCACCCTATTTCATGGTGAGGCTATAGGAGTGAGAGTCCTGTCAATGTTCCTAGATAAAAAAAGAGCACCACTCCAGCTAGGATGGAGTCCGTCGCTCTTCAGCAGATCAGGCCTGGCCCTATTTCTGGGAGAGTCCCAAAAAGAGAGCCAGTTATCTACAAACTCTACCTCCTGCGATGGGCAGAATTCCGTTTTCAGCCAGCGATTGAGTTGCGCAAGTCTGCTGTAGAGCTCGTCACTACCCCTAGCTGGGAGGGGACCAGAGACAATTACTCGATGCCGACACATCTTTCTAGCTAGTTTACACGCTGATGCTATGTTCTGCTTCGTAACCTCTGACTGTTTCATCCTAACGTCGTTGGTGCCAACGTGAATAACAATATCTCTGTACTCTCTATACTTGCCAGTTTTGGACTTCGCTAGCACCAACCCCAGATTTGCGGTTACGTCGGTGGCTCTGCCCCCGGTAAACAGTGTACGATTGCCGGCTGATTCTTCAGTCTAATACTGCGGATAATGGAATCGCCGATGACTAAAGTTTTCAGTTTTTCCGGGCCACCAGTAAAAAATGCCTGCCGATCATTCTCCTCCGAAGACGGCTCGGGCCTTGACTCCGACTCCAGTGGGGAAAACCTGTTGAAAATCTCAGTCGGCTCTAGCAGCGACCCAGGTTTAACTGGTCGACAGCATTTCTTCCCAGTGACCAAGAGAAAGTTCTTGCCCGGCTGCAGGAGCTGTGCCGGCGGGCTAACAACTCGTTTCTTCCTGGTGGCACAGAAGCAGTTTTGTCCATTTCTACACTAACATAATCCTTGCCTGACATTTGCGTCTGAAGCCGAGCCTCTAACTCTGCTATCTTTACCTGAAGACGATAGTTCTCCGTGTTGTAGCTACAACAATTACAGTGATAAGGAATAGTAATGGTACTTACCTTCGGGTGTTCAGGGGTGAGTAGTTCCGTTAATTATGTCCAAATAGAGTCCCGGTGTAGAAAAGTTGGGTAAAAAGGTCTACAGATAAAAATATTGCGTTAAGCGGAGGTACGTTTTGTGGGTCTGCAGACGACCAGGTAAGTACCCCTGTAGGGAACTCCTCATTGGATTCTGCATCCCTTTCTGTCTGTTGTGTATACTTTGCCACAACGGCTCTCTTTTTGTCTCGTTTTCAATTTCTCTGTGTTCTGGTGTGGTTCGGTGTGTTTGGTTAGAGGTGGGTATTCACAGGGTAACAATAGGTTTCGGTGGAGCACTTTTATCCTGCCTTTTCCACACTCCAGTTGGACCTCAAACACTGGGATGTCATCCAATTTTTGACCATTGATGATGTATACCTGATCTTCCTAGTAGGAGCATATGTTGCCTGGGTCTTCCCTTTCTGTCACATTTCTCACCAAGACACGGCTGCCAACCTGCAGCTCTGGACCATAGATTCGTTTGTCATATTGCTTCTTACCCCTGTCGGTAGACTTGTTTGCATTATGGGATGCTATATTGTAGGCCTCTGCCATCTGTTTCCATCTCTCCACATTGTCCTGGTAAGAGCCTGAATTGTCCTCTCTCTATTCCAAACAGAAGATCAACTGGAAGTCTAGGTGGCCTGCCAGACAGTAAGAAGAATGGCGAATAACCAGTTGCATCGCTGGTTGTACAGTTGTAAGCGTGAACTCCAATTAACTTTCTGCTCTTCTGTTAGGGTTCGTAGAATAGAGAGGAGAGTCCTGTTAAATGTTTCACATTGTCCGTTACTCTCGGGACGATAAGGGGTGGTGTGGGACCCTCTTAGTCCAGTTCTTTTAAGTGATGTAATTGCTGGTTCTCGAATTCTCTGCCCATATCATGATGAATCCTTCCTGGAAAGCCAAACTTTAGTGCAAAGTCATTGAACAGTTTATCAGCCACAGTCTTGGCAGAGCTATTACTTGGTGGCATAGGCTTGGGCAAATCGTGTATAGCGATCTATAACCACAAGGATGTACTCATATCCACCCTGACATTTCTCTATAGGTGCAGAAAGTTGACTGAGACTAACTGGAATGGGTGCGTTGTCTTGATGCTCTACATAGGTGCTCGTGTTGGTCTGTTTGACTTCCTTTTCTTAAGACACTCACACACATCAGTTACAAAGTACTGTACATCCTGCTGCATTTTGGGCCAAAAGAACCGGTCCCTAATTAAATTCAAGGTCCTTTCTGTGCCTTAGTGACCCATCTCCCTATGAAGCTCATTTAAGACGAGTGGGTGATAAACTTTGGGGAGTACTAGCTGATATCTGGACTGGCTCCTTCGGTGTAAAGTTCCAACACCCTTGATTTCCAGTTTACTCCATTCTGTGACCAGTGCTCTCAGTTCTGGGCCCCCAGTCTTAATGACATTTGCACTAGGCTTCACATTTCTCTTTTTGTAGTTCAGAACTCTGCCTATCACTGGGCCTTGCTGTTGCACCTCACGTACTTCCTCTCTAGATTGGCTGTACTGTACTGCACATACTGTCCATCTCTGACTGCTCCTGAAGTGCACTGAGTGAGACTGAACTGAACAGTAGATCAGACCCTTCTTGCTGAACCTGGACAGGCTGCCTAGTAGCACTCACTGTATCCTGACTGACAACATCTGTACACTGGCTCATGTATCCTTAAAAATCCATAGGCATTCTGGATAAGAACTGCATCTGGATTTGCTTTGCCTGGTCTGTATTTTATAGTAAAGTTAAAATCAGCTAACTCACCAACCCATCTCTGTCCTGTCGCATTCAACTTTGCTGTATTTAGGGGTCTGACCTACACTACATAAGAAGGGGCATGAAATAAATAATCCCTAAAGCGCTCACAAAAATGTTTTTCTTTGGAGGGGTAAGAGTTCTGGACCCATAAGCTGTTACTCTCAGCTTGCCTTCAGTGCGCTGGTACATAACGGCCCCAAGTCCCACTTGTGATGCATCAGTGTGCAGTACAAATGGTTGATTGAAGTCTGGATATCCTAATATTGAGGAATTCGACAGGTGGACCAATCGGTGGACACCCCTCCTAATTGCACCACCTGTTCCTTTTTCAATTACCCAATCACATCACACATCCCTGGTTTAAAAACCCCGTCAGTTGGTTCTCCCAGAGAGACTCTTTTGATTCACCCCACATGGACATAAACACTCTTGAGATACATACCTTTTTTGAAAGACAGACACTTTGTTCATACATACATCACTTAGTTTAGCACATACATCTCAGTTTGTCCTGTTTCATGTGAGTATGTATTGCTGTGGTGTTTTGTTTGGTGTTGTCTAGTCAATTGTTTGCTGTGTGCTGTTTAGTCCTCGTTCAACCTGTGTGTTTTTGTTTATCCCTGTGTCCCTGGGAAAACGTTTTTTTTTTAGCAAGTCGCCCTTGGGCATACACAACCCGTAGGAAAACTTTGTCTAAAAACACTAGTTAGAACTGAGTGGACCACCCACTGTGTTTTTGTATTGGTTAGTAGTCAGCTAAGCGGTTCATGAGGCAGGCAAGTTCAGTTTAGGGGTGTTTTGACTATATTATTTCATTTCTTGGGTTCAGCTCAGCCCCTTTTCCCTACCCCCTTTACCGTGTGTTTATAATAAACGTTTCATGTTTGACGGTAGCTTTGGTTGTCTGTTGTTTGTTCTTACTGTTCATTTACACTACACTAATTTGCATGAGTTTTATGTTACGGGTCTCTGTACCATCCACCCTAGACTGCTAGAGCCACAGGGTTCGTAACAGTCCCAGTTTTCTTCCTTTCATATTTTCCTTCCTGTGGGTTTTGGGTTTTGTTAAGGGAGCTGAGTCTGTAAGAGGTGCTGCTAGTATCTCATACTTAGCCTGGCTATGTGAGACAAGTCCTGTATGTAAGACCTGTAGTATGAGAAATCCTAACAACTGTCTCACCTCTCCTACTGTAACTGGATGTCTCTCTTTTAATGCCTGTTCAGGGGCTATTTCCACAGGGTCTATGGTATAACCATCTTTACTCACACTCCTTCCCAGATATCTCACATTTGCCTTAAACAGTTCACATTTCATTGATATAAGCTTAATGCTGTGTTGTTGATATCGACGCAGCACTGTCTGGATGTGTTTTACATGTTCTTCAAATGACCTACTGTGGACTAGATCATCATAAAGATATGGCTGGCAAATATCATCACATAGGCCCCACAGACATTCCTCCACACTCCTCTGAAACTCAGCGGGGGCAGAACTCAGTCCAACAGGGATTCTAACCCAACGATATAGGCCCCATGACGTTGTGAATGCTATGCAACTGTCCTGATGATGAGGGCGACTGTCCTCATCAAGAAAACCCTGGTGGTAGGCCTTCCCCAGATCTAACACAGAAAACCAGGAGCTTCCACTTAGACTGTTTAACATATCCTGTGTCCTTGGAATGGGATGTCTGTCCGGCACCGACTTACGGTTAAGTTCTCTGTAATCACAACACAGTCTCAGACTGCCGTCTTTCTTCCTAACACAAACAATGGGAGAGGAGTAGTGGGACTTTGATTTAGTGACCCAGCCCTTGTTGATTAGATCTTGCAGGTACTCCTTTACCTCCTGCTGTACTGGTTTTGGAATACTGATGTATGTATTTTGGAGGGGTGTTGTCTTTCTAAGTGATATGCATTCTCAGCGAAGGAACGCACACTGTATCACCCTTGTCCCGTCTGAATGCATGAAACTCCTCCCAAAGCATTTTCTTTGATGTCCTCCTGTTTGTTCCTGTGTTAGATGATCCAATGTGATGGGGGATCCCATGCCTCACTGTCCTCTTGTTTGTTCCTGTGTTAGATGATCTAGTGTGATCGGGGGATCCCATGCCTCACTCTCCTTCTGGTCAGAACATGGTGTCTGAGCTATGTTGCTCCCTCTCTGTGTCGTACCTACATCATTCTGGTCGGTCTGTGCTACATGCCCAGCGTTACACTGTGTTTTGTAATATTCACCACTGAGACTGGAATAACAGCAGAGTTACCTTTTCTCATGGTGAACAGGACTTCCTGTATGTGCACACCCTCCGGCAGGTGGGATCTTGTATCAGGAGAGAACAACATCAATCACAGTGTCTTCTTCAGTCTGGTTGTGTGTACAACACTGCACTGTGGAGGCTTGACCAGGGTGGAGGACAATTTTACCCTTACCTGTCTTTACTCTGGCGCCCTCACTGTCTGACTGATATGTGTGCCTCAACTGGATAAAAGTCTTAGCGGCACAGGAGTCAATGCCAGACGCACCACTTACTACCTGTGTACTACTGCTACCTGTTGTCACCCTCTGCTGTTTCTTTACCACTTCCTCTATGATGTTAAAACCTATCAGAGGTATTTCGGCTACTTTAGCATCACTAACACGAGCACGGTACCATCAGACTGGGACTAGAAACACCTGAACTGTTCAGTTTCAACTCCACAGCTATCCACCCTATCAACATTATCTCTGTCTGATTGGCTGCCATTCCATTCAGTGATTCTGGCCCAATGAGTTCATCTAGCTCTGGTTGTCTTGTGTGGAAGATGTTTAGATCGCCACTCCTCATTAATAACTGTTGCTTGAGCCCCTGTATCCCAGAGTGCTAAAAGAGGTATTTTGTCAAAACTACACTTAACCACGTTCCTTTTCCCTATGAGGCTAATGAGTCTTTTGTTTTGTTTTGCTGAGAGGTAAATCAATTTACACACCTCTGGTAATTTTTGTCTTTGTATTCCTTCCTCAGCTACTGCTTGCTCTAGAGGCCTCACTGCCCTACACAGAGATTGGTGTTCTTTCCAGTGGACCTTTTGACCTGTTTTTGAACAGTACACTGTTGCTAAGCATCCTTTACACTTTTGCATCCTCTTGTCAGTATTCTCTCCTTGTAGGCGGTTGTGACAGTGTTGGGACTCTTGGCGGTATTCTCTCCTTGTAGGCGGTTGTGACAGTGTTGGGACTGTTGTTGATGTACCCAGGTCACTGTCTGTCCCTTGACATCAACCCGCTCTCGTTTCCCTAAAGCTGGCCTGGAGCTCTGCACCCACAAGACACATGACCACTCTGGCCACATTTAAAACAATGGCCACAGCTGTCTCCTTCTCTGTTTTCCTGACAGCTCCTGCAGTCTCTTTGACAAGTCCCTCTCTTACTCTCTCTTTCTCACCTCAACCATCTCGGTTCTCAGCTCCATTACAAAGGCATGAACCTCGGTCTCCGGTCACTAAGAGCTCTCATTTCATCCTCAAGTAATCTACGGGAACATTCTTGGGCCTGCTGCAGCTCTTGGTAACTCTCTCTCTTTCCTTAGCTTGGGGAGTTCCTGTTGTGCTCCTGCACTATTCCCATTTCCCACTGTCTCCATGAATGATAAAAGTTCTTAGATCATCTGGCCTGCTTTCTCACTATCTTTGTGTTCAATACCATCTAATTCTTTCTCCACTAATTTGAGAAGTGCCCGTCTACTTTGGTAATTTACAGTCTCATCATCTTTCCTGATGCACTGCAGATACTTGCAGACCTCAACTACTTGATCCCAGTGCAGTTGACTCTGTGGCTCTGTCAAGCATTTCTTCTGTTTCCATGATGAAACTTCTGTCCACATACTGCGGGAACAGAATAAAACAAATTCCACACAAATTCCATAGATCACACACACCAGCATTATTCGACTTGGTTCCTCCTGACCGCAGACGCAGGTTTGCAAGCCATTTTTCAGTCGATTTCTTGCATGTTTCCCCCTCATGAACAGCAACTTTTGACACGATAAAAGCTCTTTGTGGTTTCCTGGTTTGGTCAGCCGTAAACGACACAAACCAGCTGCATTTCGTGTCACAGCAACGCTTATGCCAGTAAAATTTTATATGCGCGCAAGTGTGATGTGACGATGAAGACTAGCTAACGTTAAGGCTACGTGCACACTATTGCGTTGGGTGCGATGGCTCCATTCATTTCAATGAAGAGAGAATTGCAAGCGAGTGGCATGCGGGGAACTGACCAATCACATGATTTGTGTAGATGGTTGCTCGAGGAAAGAGGGTTTTAGAATGTTTTACGAAAACTAGCATAAAATGCTTTAGCAAAGCCAGCAAAAACTGTACTTCATAGAAAAACAAGAGATTTGGCTAAGCCTGGCTGCACAAAGTATACATAAGCTCAAACAAAGCTAGACAGCTACTGTTTATTTAATAGCTTTTTGCTAACATTAATTAAATGTTGGCTAGCTGATACACATCCACAAGAGGAAGGCGAAACTTACGCTCAGATGTAACATGTAAAAAAATCAAGCAACTGTGTGTAAATGTATGTCCTTAAATATCAAAAAGCATACCATCTTTTACCATAAGACAAACATGAGATTTGTAACACTAGCTGCCTCACTCATCTTCTGCAGATAAGCAATTACTGCTAAAGTTAGCTGCTCTACCACATGCTAATCTAAACAAAATCAAATATGGAATATTTTTGCATTCTTATGCAAAAAACAGAGCCTAGAAGTTATTGTTACTAACTAAAACACTACCATTACAAAAATAATGCTTACCTTTACGTGCTTGTCATTCTTTTCTTAAACTACATAAACAACTTGCATGCGCAGGATATTGTTGGAGAAGTCGAAAGTACTGCAGAGGGTGTTGGGACCAGTCAATGATCATCGAGCTCCAGCATAAAAAGGTCTCTCACCCACCCTTTCCAGAGCTCCTGGTTCTCAGGACTGAGGAGGACAAACAATCTACTAAATTCAACAGAATGAAGAAACATTTGGTTGAGTGCAAGAGCTGCTGCACACATGCATTATGTTTACGGTTCTACCTCCTACGATGAAGAGACTGAAGAAGAAACCAGCCCCAACAAGAAAACTGAAAAAGTAATGTGACTCAAGCTGAAAGGCTTGCCAACGATGTAGCTAACCTGCAACAACAGGTAGCCTCACTAATTAGAGTTGAGACACATACATGTGAGGCTGTTCAGACTGTTGAGAGCCCCAGAGAGAAAACTGGAAGAGTAACTGTATGATCTCAAATGGGACCTCTTCCTGAGCTGGAACACGTCCTCCAACATGCCCAGGGCCTTGGCTAGCCGATGTAATCAGACTTGGATGACCACAGAGTATGGTTCTCTACCTGAAGGACTTGTAGGACCTTGGTGCACTCCAACAGTGTGCATGGAAGGAATAGCGTGTGCTTGCATTTTAGACACAGGTACACAGGTAACTACTGTATCTACACAAGTAATCTGACCTCCTTTCCAATTGAACCTATTAATTCATTATTTGAAGTGGTGGGTGCTGGAGGGCAGAGCGTCCCATACCTGGGTTACACCCAAGTACTGATCCCATTTCCAAGAAGTGTACCTGGCGTAGATGAAGCCATCACAGCTTTATGACATTGAATAGGCTTTATGACAACGGGGTAGAAAGAGAGGAATTCAAGTTCTTACAGAAGAGAGAGGTTAGCAAGGTATATAGTATTCTTTCAGCACGTGGCTCGGAGGCATTTTGGGAAAGATGAAGTTAGTCAGGTCAAGTTGCTGGGACGTCATCCCAAAGTCATCCCAGCTGGACAGACAGTATGTGTCTGGTGGCTTTAGGCAAAGGAAAGCCTCCACTCAAACATCATATGTTGTTGAACCCCCTGAGGTTTCCCCATTGCCTGGCGGAGATTTCCTCGAGTCAGCACTGTTAGACATCTATTACCAGTCCTTTAACAAAGTGCCTATGATCCTTAGGAATGTTAGGGCCCATGATATCACACTGCAGCCAAACAGAGTGATAGCTGATGTGATGGCAGCTCTGTGTGTAATGCCGTCAGAGAGGAGGAACAAGGCCCTGGCGTGTGACAAAAGATGAGAGAATCATGTAACCAGCGAAGTTTTTGTCTATTTTTAAGAAATCCTAAGACAAAATTTGAAAATCCACCAAAAATAGTAAAAGTAAACAGTTTCATTTTAGGCTTCCCATGACATAGCTACTCAAAGTTCTAGCCAGCAAGGTTTTTGTCTATCCTGAACAAATCCTCTTTTGCCACTGGCTGTTTTAACTAACTAATTAGCCATTTGTGAATGACATAGATACATTATCTATCAATACAGGTGACGATCCCTAGTGATGGCCATTCGAGGCTTCATTAGCGTTATTTTAGCAGCCGGATATTATGCTGGCAGCACTCAGATTTTCTTTATCACAATAAAAGCCATCATTGAAATGTATAAGGCAATATAATTAACAATCTAGTCAGTGAAAAAGAACAGACAAGAACAACATTGGAACGGACATTAAACATAAAATGTACATACTAGATTGTTAACTAATATGTATTTTATATCCATTGAGTTACATTGTGGCCAATGGGATGGGCGGAGTAAAATGCCAGCAACAATTGCAAATACACAGTGCCCCTTGATTTTTTTGCATATAATCACTCTATAGAGTCTCCTGAACATTTCCTACTATACATTCACTGCTGCGTATAGAACAGTTTTTTTCCTATAGGGCAATATATATTTCAAATCCATTGAGTTACATTGTGGAAAAAGAGGGTGTGGAAAATATTGTGTTGCTAGATGTAGCACACCATTCCCCATGATTAGACATGTTTGTATTACTCTACACACTGTCCTGAACATTTCCTACAATACTTTCTGTGTGGAATATCCAATAATTTATGAGCTATGAGGTAATATGTATTCCATGTTCAGTCATTGGGATTGTCTGAATTTTGTCCTTGGAACATGTTTTAATACCCACTTTTTATTGAAATTACTTTTAAATATGATCATATATGAATTGTTGTCATTGTTTTGAGAGGTACATTTTCTTAAACAATTAATAAACTCAATTTATGCCAGTTTTGAAGTAATACGTTGGTCTCTTTTATTTAGAAAATTTCCTAATTTTCGTGACCCAGAAGTGTTTTTTTTATGTTGCTCACAAGATGCTGATGAGTAGCCTAGGTAAAATCAATAAATGTCAAACAATGCACTGTCTCTCTATTTCATTATTTTCAATTGTGTTAAAACGTTGAAAACTAAAATGTAATATGTGTTACTTAGGCTATATATCACTGTCGATTGTGGGAGCCCAACACAGATGCCATCAATAAAAAGGCCCAGCAGAGGATGTACTTCCTGCTCCAGCTTAAGAAGCTTAACCTGTCCAAGGAGCTACAGATCCACTTTTACACAGCCAACATCCAATCTGTTCTCTGCACGTCCATCACTGTTTGGTTTGGATCTGCCACAAAACTGGAAAGGAACAGACTACAACGGACAGTCAGAACTGCAGAAAAGATCATTGGTGCCAACCTGCCCTCCATCCAGGACTTATACAAAACCAGAGTTAGTTAAAGGGCAGGAAACATCACTGCAGATCCATCACACCCTGGACACAACCTGTTCCAGCCCCTCCCC
>JACXGI010020719.1:0-10862 GCA_016801175.1 Esox masquinongy | reverse complement strand
CCGAGGGAGATTGACCGTCATCTTGAACTTCTTCCATTTTCTAATAATTGCGCCAACAGTTGTTGCCTTCTCACCAAGCTGCTTGCCTATTGTCCTGTAGCCCATCCCAGCCTTGTGCAGGTCTACAATTTTATCCCTGATGTCCTTACACAGCTCTCTGGTCTTGGCCATTGTGGAGAGGTTGGAGTCTGTTTGATTGTGTGCACAGGTGTCTTTTATACAGGTAACGAGTTCAAACAGGTGCAGTTAATACAGGTAATGAGTGGAGAACAGGAGGGCTTCTTAAAGAAAAACTAACATGTCTGTGAGAGTCGGAATTCTTACTGGTTGGTAGGTGATCAAATACTTATCTCATGCAATAAAATGCAAATTAATTATTTAAAAATCATACAATGTGATTTTCTGGATTTTTGTTTTAGATTCCGTCTCTCACATTTGAAGTGTACCTATGATAAAAATTACAGACCTCTACATGCTTTGTAAGTAGGAAAACCTGCAAAATCGGCAGTGTATCAAATACATGTTCTCCGCACTGTATACCTTTTTACCTTCTGTAAAAAGGTAGATTTATTTTTGTTTACAAGTTTGCAAGATATACAGGTTTGCAAGATATATGAATAAAAAATCAATTAATGTGACATACATGTTCTTATTTCTGAAATGTAAGTTTCAACTGTATAAGCCTATCTACTACTATATCGGCCATTTCTTCAATATCATGTTTTCTTCAAAGGATGTACATTGACATAATTCCACACACGTTCTAAGGTCTTATAGACGGAATTATACAGAGGCTCTTCTTCATATTTTGTGTCATTTCGTTTTTTAAGTGTAATTTAATCTGTAAATATATGCGTAACACAATTGTGATAAAGTGGCAGTACACCACATTCACACTACTGTGTCCACACACACTGTAAATGTATGTAAAATATGCATCAATGTGAAATGTTTTTTTAAATAATTTAATGAGATAACAGTATTTCGATGTTCGGTATAAGTCTGGCCATTGGGTGTCTTATAACAACAATAAAAATCACTGCCTTGAAGCAGTGCTGAAAATGCATTCTTATAATATGCAGTTAGGCAGATGTTTAAGGACATTTTGCCTCATTTGCCTTATTAATTGTTAAATAAATTAAATGTGTGATACAAACTGTGACAAAGTGGCTGTATACCACATTCACACTACTGTGTCCACACACACTACATTAACACATGTACGACGTATGACCAACCCTAGATCTTTAGCACAAATCCACACTCAACACATTTACACACATTTCTGATGTAATTAAAGAATTCTGCCAAGAGCAGATTGTTTGCAGATTTACCCACAGGTTCTGTTTCTGAGTTCACCTATTTCATAGGTTTATAGGAAAGTCACCCTCTCACCTGAAGTTATTTTTAATTCTGTATAAGTTCAGAGAAAACCTATTGTGGCTTTGGGGAGTAACATTCAGTGATTAAATCTCCCCTCCCACCTCTTATAACTATACTGCTACATTGCAACATGTGTGTGTGTGGTCATATCTGACAGTGGTCACATTTATTGACTGACAGTTGTGTGCTCTGTGTGTTGGCCAATAGCAGCATGCATTCTTCTTTAAAATGTTGTGTTTTCTATTTTGGGCTTCAGTTCTGCTGAATCCATGATGGAGGGAGTTGCAGTGCGAGTCGGCCTCCTTGGGCTGCTGCTGGCCTACGTTACTTCAGCACCAACCAATGTGGTAGGTTCACCCACAGCCTTCAGTGTCACTCGGTGAAGGCACTCCTTCAGGGGGGATGTTTTGTTGTGTTAATAGTCTCTAGCCTTTTAGGACCATAACTGTCATTTGGTTGGGGGGCAGTGATAATTTGTTTAATTTTTTTTAACATTCTACTAAAATCCTAGGTAAAAGAGATTAGGCTAAGAGGTAGTCTAAATAGTCATTACTTAACAGAAAACTACAATGACTTCAATTCTAAACTAAAATGACTGTACTTTTTTTTTGTCAAGTACCACACGATTTCAGAACAATATCTATCTGCCTTCGCCTGGAAGATAAAACTTGGTTGTAGTTGCATCTTCCGTAAATACAATGATTCATTCCTACAGATCAGCACAGAAATAGTTTACTGACCACAGAGCTAGGAACAGAAATGTGAAAATGTTGTTTGTCACTCAAAATGGGAAAATATTGTTTCACTCAGTGGATTTGCTAACAGTGTGTATTGTAATATACTACAAAACAGATGCTCTTAACTGATTTTGCAATGGGATCCAAATTCAAACAGGTTGTCTCAGATATTATATATTGACAGTACATTTTGCGATTATATTAAATGTGGAATATTCCAACTTTTGGAATAATTTCAAATTGCACATATTCTTGATGAAGAATGTTGGCAAACTCGCTGGTAGCACATATTTCCCGAACAATTAAATAAAAATAATGTTCAATATCTGTTCTTTACATTTCTACAACTTTACTTAGTGGTATTAGTTGTGTAATTTAATAAAATAAGAAAGTTAATAAAATGTGTGAGGGTGTGGATTTATTTAAATATCGTCCTCAAATATTCTGACAGGCTGTTCTTAATCATAGGACCATGAGAGGCTGAAAGAGGACTTGCCAAACATTTTGTTCTGAACTTTGGAACTAACTAAAGCCAGTGCCAGAGAATGTCAAAGACAGTGGAGGCTTCTGATTGGCTGAATAGTAGGGCTGGTGCTGAGTAGCAGTCAATGTTGTTATTAACCAACCTGATAATCAGGTCACCTCTCTTCCACTTATAGGCTATTCATGTTTCAAAACCCTGAACAAAATGAATGTAGATACTACTGTTTTGCAAGCATACATTTCTGTGTTTGCATTTCAAACCCCAGCCACTAGTGCTAGTAAGTATTTTTACCTGCGACATTCAGTTGCTTTATGAACTCAGATTTTACCATGTTACTCTCCTCCAGAACTTCTCTACTCACATAGCCAACTGTTTTGAACGTGACCATTAAGCTACAAAGAAATGTTTAAGAATCTTGAGAGGACTTTGTTCCCTGTGATATACACAAGCTTCAGAGGTGCTTTAATATTTTTTTTTAATAAAGGGATTAAATTCCTGATTACTGCCTGGAAACAGGAACATGGCAAATATGGTCAAATAGAAAACGGATTTATTTTTACCATATTTAAAATCTCCTCTGATAAAACTTCATCTAATTCTAAAGAAAGTAATTTTTTAATCCAACTTAATTGTATTTTCAAATTTTGGTTTTAATAATTTGAATAGCAACTGTAATAAATCTTAAAAAAGGAATATACTGTATGTTTTAGCATTAAACACTAGATGTGTCTAAGTGACCTTTCATTGTTTTAGATTATTGTGTTTAACATTCTTTAAATATAATTTTTTAAAATACTGTAGACCTACAATCATTCCTGTCAAGGATGAGGAATGTGTAGGGTTGGTGATTGCTCAAGTTTAGGCATTACACAAAACAAATTAGTTAGGACTAGGGAATAAGGAACATGACCTGAGTTAGGTCTCAGCTCCCCACAAGATAGACAGACAGTGTGTATAGTATACTGTCTGTGTGGGAAGCTTTGCAGATAATTTTTATGGACAAAAACTGTATATGTATTCAAATGTTTTTCATGATAATAAATACATTGTTGATTATGTTTCCTGGCCCTTTATAGAACAGGGACTGGGACATCTACAGCTTCCACATCAACTCCACAGTGACCAGTCGCTATGCAACCACTGTCATTACCAGTCGAGTGGCCAATCGGATCAACCAGTCACAGGAAATAGAATTCCATGTCAAGATTCCCAAGAATGCCTTCATCAGTAAATTCAGAATGTAGGTCTACAATTTTCACAATAATAGTTCGTAGACACAAATTAGTTCAATATTACACATTTACAGTGTAACTCCCCCTCTTCTTCAGGACCATTGAGGGAAAGACATATGATGGGGTTGTGAAACTGAAGGAGGAGGCCCAGCAGCAGTACACTCAGGCAGTATCTCGTGGACAAAGTGCTGGTATAGTCAGGTGTGTGTGTATTTGTGTGTACATGGTCAGCCCTCACCATTCCTTGTTATTCCCTAAAGTTAACATTAAGAATTCAGCTGCGGTCACAAACTGCTGTTTAGAACTACAAATACTACTGTGATTCTACTGTGATTCAAATGCAGGAACCCCACAAGGCTAAGACCAGCCCTGTGTGTGGCCACTCTCTGTCTACAATATGTATGCATTCGTATAGATTGACATGTCTTTGTCTCTTCAGTTCTGTGGGGAGGACCCTTGAGGAGTTTAAGACATCTGTGACTGTGGCTGCACTCAGTAAGGTGACCTTTGAACTCACATATGAGGAGCTGCTGAAACGTCGCCTGGGAAAGTATGAACTCTTGATCCACGCGCGACCCATGCAGCCTGTTGCTGATTTCAAGGTATGAAAGGAAAAAAAGAGAGGGAACGATATGAAAATTTAAATAACTAACACTAAATTAACATGGATTATAGAGTAATTTCTCCACTTTTCTCTCTCTTCCTTTTGGCCAGATTGACGTGTACATCAAAGAGCACCCAGGCATTAACATCCTGGAGATAAAAGGAGGGCTGAGCACCAAAGAGCTGGCTAATGCCATCTCCAAAACACAGGCTTCAACTGAGGTAATTTCCAAAACAGAGTAAAAACAACCACAACTATTACAGAACATCCAGAAATCCAATGCGTAACAATTTAAAGATGAGCACCTAACAATCCTACGTAGTTAGACTTCATCTCTCAGGAGATGTTGTACAGTTCAGTTGTACCTTAAAAGTGTCTCTCAAACTCTCCAATCTGAGGGACCTCAACCCTGATTGGTTGCTTGGGTAGTCGTCAGTGGGCCAAACAACATTCCTCAGTATTTTCCAAGCAGTGACAGTGATGAGCAACTAAGGTCCACCTCAGTGTGTGGACTATTATCTCTGGGATAACCACCATCTTCTCTAGTGTTTTACATTCCCATATTGTTCCCTGTGTTTGACACACCTTCCTCTCCTCATACCGGCACGGGATCAGATCTATGTTAATGCCTATAGCAGTCATCCTATTTCATATCAGAAACCAGAAAAAATACCTCTTTCTCCCCAGGCTTGGGTACATTTCTACCCCAGTAAAGCACAGCAGAGTCAGTGTGACAGCTGTGGAGAGGAGGGCCTGAACGGAGACCTGGTCATTGTCTATGATGTCCACAGGAAAAAGTCCATAGGAGATCTCAAGGTGAACTTCTTCCACCCTCTTCCTGTTATTGTTTTCTTTATCTGTACCTGTTATTTAACCACTGTCTTTTATTACCTCTTCAGAAGTCAGAGGGGTATTTTGTCCATCACTTTGCTCCTAGTGATCTACCGCGCATTCCAAAGAACGTGATCTTCGTCATTGATCAGAGTGGCTCCATGTATGGCAGGAAAATTGAGCAGGTGTGTGTTGTGTTGCTTGTCATAATGCAGCGAAATTATTATCAAATGAGTGGTGTACACATACAGTAGTATATAGTAGAATATATTAAATTCTTTCTTCAATTAATTGTGTTTAATTGGTTGATTTGTTGGTTGTTCTATTGCATTATGATTGCCTTGTGATCTGTCAGACCCGTGAGGCTTTGTTGAAGATTCTCGAAGACCTGGCGGAGGACGACCACTTTGGCCTGATTACATTTGACAGCTCAGTGTCTCCCTGGAAGGAAGAACTGCTTCCTGCCAATCAGAAAAACCTGGAGGCTGCCAAAATATTTGTACAAAATATTAGAGACAGAGGAGGTAAAATTAACATTGTAATAAATAGAAAAATATCCATTCATTCAGGGTGACGATTTAGATGTGTGCTAATAGCTGTCTCTTGACCTAAATGGGTATTGTACCACCACCAATTCCTAAAATGCAAGGGAAACAGTGAAAACCAGGGATAGTAACATCACAACTTTCTATCATGCACTATTTGCAACTTAAGTGCATTCTGTAATTTGGGTGAACTATCCCTTTAAAAACATGAATTTACATAAAAACTTTATATTGTAAATACATTGTTCTAACATAAATAATATGAAAAATGGCTAACCTATAAAACAACATTTGTAGAGTAGCATTTAGTAGCATTTAAAATGCACAAAATGTTAATGTAATTGGAGATATAAACAATTGCCTAGTTGGTGAAAATGTAGCACATCAGTATGTTGCCCCTTTTTTCTCTTGTCAGCCACTGACATCAATGCTGCGGTGTTGAGGGGCACAGACATGCTGAACCGACACTTCCGAGAGGGAACAGCCTCTCTCCTCATACTGCTCACTGATGGAGACCCAACCACAGGTACACTCACACACATACTTGTATATCTATCCTTCTAATCCTAAACCTAACCCCAAATGCCTAAACCTACAACTAAGCCCAATTATAACACCAAGCCCAATTGTAAGACTTACATTAAACCTACAGTGGATATAATGTCTACACACCCCTGTTAAAATGCCAGGTTTTTGTGATGTAAAAGAATGAGAAAAAGATAAATCATGTCAGAACCTTTTCCACTTTTAATGTGACCTATAATGTGAACAATTAAATTGAAAAACAAACTGAAATCTTCAAGGGGGAAAAATGAAAAATAAAAAGCTTACAATAACCTGGTTGCGTCCTCTTGGATGCCTGGTCAGGGAGGCGTCCAAGAGGCCTACAGCAACATTAAAGGAACTGCAGGAATTTCTGGCAAGTACTGGCTGTGTTCTACATGTGACAACAATTTCTGTATTCTTTATATGAATGGGCTATGGGGTAGGGTGGCAAGACGAAAGTATTTTCTTACAAAGAAAAACATCCAAGCCCAGCTGAAGTTTGCAAAAACAAACATCAAGTCCCCCAAAAGCACTTTGGAAAATGTGTTATGGTCTGATGAAACCAAGGTTGAACTTTTTGGCCATAATTCCAAAAGGTATTTTTGGCGCAAAAACAACACTGCACATCACCCAATAGAACACTATACCCACAGTGAAGCATGGTGGTGGCAGCATCATGCTTTGGGGCTGTTTTTCTTCAGCTGGAACGGGAGCCTTAGTCAGGGTGGAGGGAATTATGAATAGTTCCAAATACCAGGGAATTTTGGCACAAAACCTTCAGGCGTCCATTAGAAAGCTGAAGATGAACAGGAAGTTCACCTTTCAGCACGACAATGACCCAAAGCACACATCCAAATCCACAAAAACATGGCTTCATCAAAAGAAGATTAACGTTTTGGAATGGCCCGGCCAGAGCCCAGAACTGAATCCAATTGAACTTCCGTATTCTTTTATTTCCGCATTTATTTATTTCCGTATGACGTGGAAATCACTAAACGGGAAAAGCACAGAGACTGTAGATTCTTTTCACAAGTTAAGCTTCATTCTAGATTTATAAACCTGGAGCAGTTAACAACAATCTCAGCAGAGTCAGGTCAAGAGCTTCTCATTGAAGGTTGAGTTCAGGCCTACAGTACATACATTCAGTACAGCCCACTGTGTCCCCCTCCCATGCATGGTTAGTCTACATGTCTCACCAGCTGCTCTATGAACTTCGGCCTGTCAAGATAAGGTATTGCATTGGCTAACCTTGAGAAGTTAGCCAATGCTATACCTATCCGCTGTAGGCACATCCTACACAGGTGAGCAGAGCTGAAACACACAATGGCCTTACTAAATTACTTGACTATACTTAGAATAAGCAATATGATTTAATTGTACTATTGAATAACACATTTTCTACCGCACATATTCTTTTATTTCTGTCATTGGAATTCTGATGGGGATAACGAGTTCATTACAATGCCAGTGCATAGGTCCAAACCGAGAGGAATTTAGGGAAAATACGATCACTTAAATTACAAGTCTGGTCATTTAAACTGGCATTGATATTAACCCATTTCAATGCCAATACTCCTGGGACAGCCCCGCAAAGACGTGCCGTTCACGTAGCCTATTCACATGGTGAAAACATTGTGTTTTTCCAAAAACTCCTCTCGGTTTTTTGACACCTTATTCATGTCAACGATGCACAAACGATGCATGTGCTAAAACTAGGTATAGTGATTGGCAATATGGAGATGCACTAAGCATCTAAAACAGCACTCACCGTTGTCACAGTCTGATTCTATCTGGCGCTCTGGGTTTGATTGCTACCTCTGAGTGTTAAGTCCTGCTCCCTTATTAGCTTAAGCACAAGGAAAAAGAGAAATAAATAAATACAGAAATAAAAGTATACAGAGATTAATAAATACAGAAATAAAAGTATACAGAGATAAATAAATACAGAAATAAATTATAAAGGAATTAAAGAAATAGGGAAATAATATTGATTAATACATTTACTATTATATTTCTATGTATAAACATATTTACGGATTTTTTATTTACAAAATTATTTCTAATTTTGTCAGGTTTGGTCCTCCATAACTTTCTGTCTGGCTAGTGGTGACAGACAGAAATATGTGAGCAGCTTAGTAGCTCAGATGCTAGCTGACTACTTTTAAGTGATGTCTACAATATATTTATTTGTTTTCTTCAGAGCTTTATTTGAATTTAATTCGGACAGGTAATGCTACACAACCATCACACCAAAAATAAACAAGAGACAATCATTGGGTGTTGCAGAATCTACTGAATGCGTTGACAATAGTAAACTATTTGGGAAGCTTAACATTTCAAAAAACTACTTTCACCAATAACTTACAAAACATCTTTTATTGTATGGTATAAATCCTACAAAATGCTTATTTAATGGACTTGCAACTCATTCCAGTCATTGGTGGATGCAAACTGAAATGAATGCCAACATGTACAGCTTACTATTAGAGTTGCAGAGTGCAGAAGAGGGGCCATTTACTCAAAAGGGACTGAAAGGTGCAGCAACACCCGCTCTTCAAATAGTGGTTAAAGACACAGTCTGTCAAATAGGAAACCACAGATCAAATCCAGCCAGGACGACAACAATCATTCCTTCTAATCGCAGGCCGGCTGAACTAGGCTTGCCTGGTTTCTTGTTCTACAAAGCAAATACAATGTCCTAAACCTTATCCCCAACAACCTAAACTTTATGGCTTAACCTAACCAAGCCATAACCGCTACACCTAACCCTAAACCAAACCCTAAACCTTACCTGCAACATCTAAATCTAACAGTAATCCTGATTCTAATGAAAATGAAACTCTGAAAACGTATTCAATTAAACATTTTGCTAGAGTGGAAAAAACTTAGAGCCGATTTGTTGTTTTACAGTCTTTCTGGGGAATTCTTGTCCCCACATGTACAGATAGGTCTGAATCACAAACACACACAATTATAGCTAATATTGCTTTTCTCAGGTGAGACCAACCTGGAAAATATCCACAAGAACATAAAAGAAGCCATTGATAAGAAATTCCCGCTCTACTGTCTTGGTTTTGGAATGGATGTTAACTTTGAGTTCCTGGAGAAGATGGCGCTGGAAAACAATGGTGTGGGACGGAGAATATATGAGGACTCTGATGCTGCTCTGCAGCTGCAGGTAAGAAAACACAGGGTGAGAGTGTTTATCAACACTACAGGGGCTGGATTACAATAGAATTATTAACATGGTTGAACAAGTATAATACCAGTTTCATTAGCTGAAAATTAAAAGGAGCACTTTGTAAAGATGTAAGTAATAACGAAAGTTGATTTGCCATAAATAAGGAGGTGGGACACAAAGGCTCACTATATTTCCGCTTTATTGATGCATACTTCTGTGAAACCTATTATTTTTTTTTTTAAATAATAATTTTTTTTATTAAATCCGCTTTAATTAAATTCACTTTAATTCTAATTAATTTGACCAGTGGGAGAAGATGTGGGACTGATGGCCTGTATGATCACTGTATAATTGACAGGGCTTTTATGAAGAGGTGGCCACACCCCTACTGACAAATGTACAGATGGTGTATCTGGGTGGGGCTAACCTGACCCAGACCAACTTCAGCCAATACTACAACGGCTCTGAGATTGTGGTAGCTGGCCAGATCACTGACAACAACATAGAGGAGTTCACAGCAGAGGTCATTGCCATATCGGTAAGATCACCACTACTCTGCCCCTTTAAAAGTTCATAGGACTCTTCACTCATAATGTCCTGTGTGTTTTAGAGTTCAGTGAAATGTCAAAACATTTGATAAAATATACTATTTTGTTCAGAATTGTGACCTGAAGAATCTTGAATTATTTCAGAAAAGCAACAAGGTGACGTTTTTAGAGACGATACCAACAGAGGAGACCATTACAGCCAGGTCAGACAGCAACCTCCAGAGGCTGTGGGCCTACCTGACTGTGAAGCAGCTACTGGACAAAGAGTGAGTCTGCTTTGCATGACATTGTGTCTGTGACTGTGTGTGTTTAACCTGTGTCTATACAGGACCACATCTCTATGTATATCCTTACCTTTGTGTATGTCTGTGTATGTTTGTGTGTATATGTGTGTATGTGTATATAGATTGTTTGACAGAAGTGGTTTAAATTACTGTCTCCATAAAGTGCCCTTGAAAATCCTGATTTGCCCTCATAACTACACTATGCTTCCTTTCTCCCTGTGGATTCATGGAATGTTTCAAAATAATCTTGAAGTTTTAAATATCCAGACAAAGTGATGTTGCTGCAGTTCTGGACTGGTTCTGAACAATTAGTCGGCCTGCAGTTTTCCACAGGAACAACTCATCACATATTCCTTCCCACTTCTGGATCTACCTCAGTCTCCACATTCACTTAATGATCTCTGTGAGGAACTAAGTTGCGCTGTGTGAAATCAGTGAAATCATTTGCACAGGGAGATCCAGATTAGATTACCTATCAGGGACAGAA